>JAYJMB010016008.1:2971-28748 GCA_036873735.1 Pouteria campechiana
CAAAATTTTCTCATCTTCTTGAGATTATTAGCTTAATCTTGAAATTATCATGAATTTCTTGAGATTTTCATGAAAATCTTGAAAATTTTTCATGCGTTTGTTGAATAGTAAATATAACTTAAAAGGAATCTCTGCACCCTATTCTTATCCCCCTGAAACCCATCCTAGAGGTGTGAGAAGCCATTTTTGAAACCTCCATTCCCATTTTTAGCCTCAAAAACTCGTTGTTCAGCCTCTGATGTACACCTGAAAAATGGACAGTGTGGTAGGTTCATCAAAATAATTTGAGATCTCCCTCCCATTTAATTTCTAGGTTTTGAAATCTTCCCTCGAAGCTTCAAAAATCAATTTTGGTTTGTTGTGGATTCGAACAACAAAATGCAACATATTTGCATTTAGTTTCAAATCCCTAGCTGGCAAGTACATGCAGATTTGGGGTTTTTCAATTTTAGCCTTGAAAACTCAAATTAATCATGATTTCTCAACATTTAAAGTTTCAAAATCGTGAGAGTGAGGATTGATTGCAACTGCAAGAGGCAAATTCTTTTTCTTTTTTATCTTTTTCAGGGACTAAAATACATTTATTTTCATAAAAATAGATTTTTAGGAATTTTTTGGATTTATTTATTCTAAGCATTATATTTTATTATAAAAAATATATGGAATGGTTTGGATATTTTCAGAGGCTTGAAAATCTACAATATCTATATTTTTATATAAAATTTTATAAATAAATATTTTTTGATAATTTTTTAACTTTAATAGTATGCAATACATTAATTATAGACTTATATTTTGGTACATAAGTTTATGGATATAGTTTTAGTTTTTAATTTTTTTTGAGATTTTTACATCATTTATCTTAAAAAAGTATTATTCATTTTTACAACATAAAGTATATTTCAATTATTCTATTTACTTAAATAGCTTATAATAATTATTATTTATAATTTAAAAATAAATTATGAATTTATAATATTTATCAATATTTTTATTTTAGGTATAATATGTCTGATTCTGGGAAAATTATCAAAACAAAACCACAAGATATGGCTTGGGATCATGGAAAACTATTGGAAGGGTATCGAAATGGGGCAAAATGTAATTATTGTGGTCAACAAATAAAATTTAATTGTATTACTCGATTGAAGGAGCACTTGGTTGGAGGGTATAAAAATGTGAAGAATTGTCTTAAGGTGCCTCCCATTGTTAGAAAGATCTAGACTGAGTTATAGAGAATCAAGGAAGAAAAATGACAGAAATATTTCTGAAAAAATTATATGGATTTCCATATGTAGTGGATGTTGATGATGAGAGAGTGGTGGGGAAGATGATCGTGATATAAGAAGAGCTATAAATGCTTCTAGAGCAAAGTAATGCGAAGCAAAGTAAATGAATAGATTAGAAAGCAACAAGCCAATATTCCATGAGTCTCTTAGGGAAGTTGGTGGTGGTAGTGGGGATGATAGAGGTAGTAGGGGTGGTGGAAGGGGTGGAATTATTGGATATTTTAGTCATAGCAAGAGTTTGAAAATGGATGAACCCAAATTATATGGGTAAGTGGGTAGAGTATAGAAGAAAATAAGAAAATGTTCAATAAGGGAAGGGATTGTATTGGTCAACTTGTAAGTTTGGATCAAAGTTTTTTTTTTCTACAATGCAATTCCAGCACATTTAGTATATATAGTTGCATTTAAGAACTTTGTAGTTGTTGCTCAAAGAAAGGCAGAATATATAAAACTCCCTACAAGAAGAAAAACTTATGGAAAGTATTTAAAGGAAGAAATGAGCATTATTAGGATACTTATGGGGTTACCATTATGTGTGATAAATGGACGGGCTTAACAAAAATGTCCAAAATAATTTTTATGGTATACTGTAGAGGGATATCAATATTCATAAAGTTAGTAGATGCATCAGTATATGTAAAGGATGCCCATTACATCTAGTAGGAATTAGAGAAAATGATTAAATGGGTTGGTGTTGATCATGTAATGAAGATTGTTACTGACAATGGTAGTGCCTATAAAAAGTTAAAAAAATACTAGAAGAAAGATACTATTTATATTGAACCACTTGTATTGCACATTGTATTGATCTAATACTAGAAGATATTGGTCATCGTCAGCTGTACAAAAAATAATAAAATATGCATGTACAATGATCAAGTTTATATACAATAATAGTTGAGTTCTTTCTATGTTCCACATGACATCTGTATATGATAGAGAGATTATTCATCCTAGAAAGATGAAATTTGCTACAAATTATATTGCACTGGAAAGCTTGTACAAAGCTCATCAAGATCTCAATATAGCTTTTAACTTGGATGAATAGTGGGCCTCAAAATATAGAAAGATGACAAAAGGAAAGAGAATAATGAATATTATTATGACAACTACTAGAACCTATCTACCGAGTTTTAAGGACGGTGGACAATGACATATATCCATCCATGGGTTCCATGTATGAGTTCATTCGTTTTATGATGTAAGTAATCAAGGAGAACAATCCCAAGGGTGTAGATTGGGTGTTGCAGATTATAGAAACTTATTGGGAGGGCATGCTAAGTCATTCCCTACATGCTACTAGTGAGTATGTGATTTAGTATATCCAATTTCATCAAATATGTATAGAATTTCTCTATTTATATTAACTAACTTAAATTCTAATTTTAGAAACTTATTACTTAAATCCAAAGTATCATTATGAGCGGTATATAGGTACAATCCTAATGTTGTAGATTTTGTAAGTGAGGTATCTATATACAACTTAATATATCTATATCATTTCAAGGATAGTTTGTTGATTAAGAATTGTACATTGATAGTATTTATTTTCTTCAATGTTATAGTTGATGTACTTTTTGTTAGTTCCTATAGGTTGGTTGAACCCAAGAGAAGAGGGGTGAAATGGGTTTATAAAAATTTGTTGCTCAACTCTTTTTGGATTAATTTCTCTCTTTTCAGTACTTGTGTGAAATGCAATATCAAATAAACACTGGAGTAATAAAGTGCAAGGAAAGTAAACCAATCACAAATAGCACATATATCCAACACGATTTTTTATAGTGGTTCTCCCTACTCTACTCTTCCAAGAGCACACATTTCTCATGCCTTCCATTTCATATCTCATATAATGGAAATACAATAACGCCCCCAACAATCTTCTAGATTCTGACTCTATGTGACATAAACTAGTGCACTTAGCACTCTTCTGGATTTCAGCATTAGGGTGTATAAACCAATGCACCTAGCACTCTTCTAAATTCCAGCTCTAGGGGGTATAAACTACTGCACTTAGCACTCCTTTAAATTTTAACTCTAAGGGGCATAAACTAGTGTACCTAATACTCTTCTAGATCCAATCTAAGGGGCATAACAATTTAGCTTTTGTCTACACTCTAACAAATAATCAAAACTCTTCTTGAGCCTGGTCAACACTACTAGCTCAAGGCAATTACAAAGATATAAGAATATGAAAATTAAGCACATTTTACGAATATCTTAATGACACACCAGGTAAGACTCGACTTTGAGTAACTCTTTATGATGCAGAAGATCTATTGAGTATAATCCTCCTACTTAACTTGATTTTGATGGTAAATGTAATTAAGTAACGAAGTTTTGATGATGAGCAGACATATGAGTGAAGAGTTAAGGTACTAATTATTTACTTTTCAAATGATGCAATATTTATATATCAAAATAGATTAAGGAAAGTACCTATAAGCAATAAATGATGTTAATTATAAACTTATCACTTTAAGCCTTCAAAATTAGATAATTTAAAAGAATTCTCAAGTAAAAATAACTTAGAAGCAATTCAAGAATATCCAATACTACTTCAAAGATAAATCACAATCCCTTTTAGAGACAAGGCGTGAAGCTCAAAAGTATTTTAGAGACAAATCAGAATCCCTTCAGAGGCAAGGCATGAAGCTCAGAAATATTCAAAAGTATTTTGGAGACAAATCAAAACTCCTTCATAAATAAGGCGTGAAGCTCAGAAGTATTTCAAAGACAAATCAGAACTCCTTTAGAGACAAGGCATAAAGCTTAGAAGTTTAAAAGTATTTAGAGCTACTTCAGAACCTCTTCTGAAACAAGTCAAGATCTTTTCAGAGACAAAGCACAATCCTCAAAATTAACTCCAAGCTAGTCTCACACTTCAAAAGTAGTTTAGAAGCATTCCTAAGTCTCTAGAAACACCTCAAAAGTAAACCGCTCTAAGAAGAACTTCAAAAATAATTCAAAGAAAGTTTTCGCGCTTAAAAGTTTGTTAGAAAGAACTTTAGAATAAGATTAGGAAAAAATTTACACTCAAAATTTTATCAGAAGTAATGCAGAATGTTGTCTTTACAATCAGAAGTTAATCAGTATTCGAACTTCAAAAATGCTTCCAAGTCTCAAAGATTTCTCAGAAGATCGATAGTAGTGATACATAATAAACTTAGAAAAAGTTTTTGAATTTAGAATATTATCAAAAGATTTTCAAAAGTAACATAAAGGACGATTAGAGGTAACTTCAAAAAGCTAAGAATCAAGAAGCATATCAGAAGCAGAATTTAAACTTTAGAAATTCACCTCAGAAGTTATTCAGAAGCAAGTTAGATGCTCTTCAGAGGCATTCTCAAAAAGCCAAAACTCAAGAAGTATATTAAAAAAAGAATTCAAGCTTCAGAAATTCACTTATCAAGAGGCATTCTTTCTGTACATGTTTACTTAGTGTTTTCTCTTTTGCAAGCAAGGGGCTTGCATCTTACAGTGAACAGTAAATAGGAAAACTTACTAAAGATTGCATAACTAATTTGTGAGCTTTGAAAATCAACTTATATAAGTTATTGGTAAACTTTAAAAACCAACTTGTAAGTTTGTTGGTGAGCTTGAAAACTAACAAGTGTTAATGGAACCTAAGTTTAGCAAGAGAGGCTAATTCAGAAAAGTGGAGTAGGTACCCAGGTTAAGGTCTGATCCACTATAAAAACCATTGTCTCAATTTGTTATGTGATCTTTCCTATTTTATTTTAGCACTATCTTTTGAACTTGGCCAAAATTTTTAAAGGCTCAATTCACCCTCCCTCTTGAGTCACCATTAGCTAGGGACTACAATTGTTATCAAAGTAGACTTCACTTGTTATTTCTTACATACCGGTTGATATAACTTATGAAGAGATCCCAATGGCCATCTACTTCTACAACACTTCAGCTAAAGATCAATCCACTTCCAAACCTCACTATTTGATGACATAAATTATGGGTACTAGAAGATGAAAATGAAAAAAAATTGATTACCGTAGACTATCAATTGTGGCTGACTATCAAAGATGGGATGATTATCCTAAATATAGAAGACAAGTATACCATTGAGGACATCCAAGTAGTTGAAAGAGATACCAAGGCAAATAACTGGCTTTACTATGCCCTTATACCCTCTGAGTTTGACAAGATTTCCTCTTGTGATACTGCCAAGGAAATCTAGGACAAATTACAAATTGCACACGAAAGTACAAAATAAGTGAGAGAAACTAAAATAAATCTTCTTGTGAAAGAATATGAATCTTTTAGCATGAATAGATAGAGTCAATTTCAAACATATTTAAAAGATTCTAATAGACAATAAATGGGCTAAAGAATCTAAGAGAGAAGTATGAACTGCCCAAGTTGGTGAAGAAAATACTAAGGTCATTATCAAGGTGATGGATGCTTAAAGTAATAGCGATCCGGGAAGCAAAGAACCTAAACACAATAAGCCTAAAAGAGCTCATGGGTGCTCTCATGACCCATGAAGTATTGATAAAACAGAAAACTACAGAAAATCCAAGGGCAAGAAGACAATCGCCCTTAAAGCTAAGTTAGAAACTGATAACTCCCAAAGTGAAGTATTAACAAGTGAAGATGATGATGAGAACATGACAATGATCACATAAAGATTTCAGTCCATGATGAAGAAGAAGAAATTCAGGAGTAGCTAAAAAAATAATTAAAGAAGAAAAGACAAAAATAAATAGTCTCCCACATATTACAATTGTGGAAAGACAGGGTATATGAAGTTTAACTGCTCATAACCTGATAAGAAGCAAAGTGATCAACAAAAGAAAAAGTACAACGCATATTTTGATAAGAAAAACAAAAATAGTAACAATCACAACAAAACCAACAAAAAATTTAAGAAGAAAAAGAATGCTCTAGTAGCATTGAAAATGCTAGAAAACATAAGAAATAAGAGTGAAAGTGAAGAACATGAAGTCTATATTAGTCAGCTTTTGCCAAACAGAAATGATCAAAATGAATTTCATACAGGAATTAGCTTCATGGTCATCCATGAAGAAGAGGTATCCTTTGATACTGAAACTCCAAATCATGAGGAGATGTTAGACGAACTATACTCAAACTTTATGATTTTGAAAAACAAATACAAGGAGACTAAAAAGGTGCTTAAGAAAATTACCATTGAATGTTCAAAATTAAAGGAGAAAAACTCCAAGCTCAAGAGCACTCAAAATACCATTAGTGAACTTCAGCAAGTTGAAGCTAAAACAATTCCCTAAAAAAGACTTTGACTTCCACCTTATTAAGAATGAAACCTAAGAAGAAGGGTGGACAACAATAACATAGGAAACAAAATAATTATTCTGGAAGAAAATAAGGACCCAAACAGACCATAATCTGGGTTCCCAAGGAAGTTGCATGTATAATAAACGTAACTTAGTTTCCATCAGCTAGAAAAGTGGCACCCAAGAAGAACTGAGTACTAAATTTTTTTGTCACTAAACCACCTAGACCCATTCACAATTTGGTACCAAAATTTAAAACTTAATTTTCTATTTGTAGGTGTGCTTGAGAGCCATAAGGAACATCACATGGTATATTGATAGTGGTTCCTCAAGGCACATGACAAGGAATAAAGAGTTGTTTATTTAGCTAAAAATAAAATTCAGTGGAACAGTGACCTTAGGGGACAATAGAAAAGTTAGAGTGGTTAGGATTGGTAAGGTCAACCAACCACCATTTACCATAATTTCAGACGTATTTCTTGTAGAAAATTGAAACACAATCTTTTAAGTGTTAATCAATTTTATGACGGAGGTTATAAGGTTGCGTTTGAATCTCAACTTTGTTCTATTCTAGATAAGTCTCATTTAATTCTAGTAATTGGTTATTCCATTGTTAGCGAGACATTTAGAGTATATAACTTAAGACTTAAGATCAAAGAAGAATCTATTCATGTTAAATTTGATGTACATATTGACTCTATGAAAAGAACTAGTGATTTTGATGATGAGATAGAAATTCATATAACAAATGTGTAGAAATTGAAGTTACAAGATAAACAAGCAGAAGCTCCACAATTAGAGACATCAATGGATGAAGTTGGACCATTCATAACAGAGGTAAATGAGCAAGGTAACACATCTCTTCCCAAAGATTAGAAGTTCATGAATGCTCACCCTAAAAATCAAATGACTGGTGATGTATACGATAGAGTTAGAACTAGATCATCTTATCACCAAGTATGTGGCAATTTTGCATTAATTTCTCAACTAGAGCCAACTTGCATAAACCATGCTTTAGAAGATGAAAAGTGGATTTTAGCTATGTAAGAAGAATTAGACGACCAGACCACCAATTGGTTAGGTACTAAATGGGTCTATAGGAATAAATTGGATGAATAAGAAATTATAGTGAGGAATAAGGCAAGATTAGTGGCAAAGGGGTATGTCAAGATGACGGTATTGACATTGAAGAATCAAATGCCCTTGTTGCAAGGATAGAAGCCATTAAAATGCACCCTGCATTTGCATCCTATATAGATTTCAAGTTATATCAGATGGATATAAAAAGTGCATTCTTAAATGGATTCATTAATGAAAAAGTTTACATGGAACAACCTCTTGGATTTGAAGATTCTCATAGTCTGAATCATATTTTTAAACTCAAGAAAGCTTTCTATGGTTGAAAAAGTCTCCTAAAGCCTAGTATGAGAGGCTAAGCAAATTCCTAATTGAGAAAGACTTTTCTATAGGTAAAGTAGATATCACTTTTTTCATTAAGCATGTAATAAATGATATCCTTATAGTTCATATTTATATTAATGATATAGTATTTGGAATAATTATGAAAATCTTTGTCAAGAGTTTTGTAAGACAATGAAGATTGGATTCGAAATAAGCTTGATGGAAGAACTTAACTTTTTTCTGAGACTGCAAATCAAGCAGATGAAAGAAGAAATTTTCATCTATCAAGAAAATTATATAAAAGAATTACTGAAGAAATTCAACATTGAAGACAACAAAAGATATAGAATACTAATATGCACATCAATAAAGATAGACAAGGACAGAAAAGGTAAATCTGTCTGCCATAAACTTTATAAGAGCATGATAGGATCTTTATTATACCTGACTATTAGTAGATAAGACATAATATTTATTGTCTGTATATGTGTTAGATTCCAGTCAGATCTTAGAGAGTCACATCTCATCGCTGTAAAAAGAATTCTTAGATACCTTTTAGACACTCAAAACCTCTGTTTTTCGTATCCAAAAGGTTTAGAATTTGAATTTATTGGGTATTTAAATGCAATTTTTGCTGGATATAAGGTAGATAGGAAGAGTACTTTAAGAACTTGTCAGTCTCTTAGAACATGATTATATCATATTCTTTAAAAAATAAACATCTGTTACATTATCAACTACTGAAGCTAAAGATGTAGCTGCATGTAGTTATTGTGCTTAGATTTTATGGATGAAATAACAATTAGGTAATTTTGGTTTGAAATATGTTGATACACTCATCAGATGTGATAATACTAATGTTATAAGTCTGACAAAGGATCCAGTGTTGCATTCTAGAACTAGACATATAGAGAGTAAGCGTTATTTCATTAGAAATCATGTTCAAAATCATGATATCTGCTTAGAATTTGTACCACCTAAAGATCAGTTAGGAGATATTTTCACAAAGCTACTTCTAGAGGATAGATTTTGCAAAATTAAAAGAGAACTCAGCATATTAATCCATGTACATAAATTGCATATTACATGATTTAATCATCATATAATGTTAATAATCACATGATTATTTGATTAAAATTTTCCTACATACTTGAGTCGTACATGAATGCTATTTTTTTATTTTTTAGAATATTTCTGAAGCATTTTAGAAACTCTAATAGAGTCTCAGAGTTTTTTCTACAATATAACTTCCTCAGAACTTTTGACATTATTAGCTCAGAAATTCTGAAGCCCATTAACACATATTAAACTCTTTGGACTCTCTTACCTATTTCTCTCACCAGAATCCCCAACACCCATCTCCCACACAATCAAATCCTTCTAACTAAGGAAGACTTATTATCCTTATCTCAAGCCATTTTTATTATAACAAAAAGGAAAAAAATATTAGAGTAACCTAGTGCACTCATTTAGGGAGAAATGTTAGAGTAACTTAGTAAACCCATTTAGGGGGAGCCGCACAAAGTCAATAGAAGCACTACATATTAAACATGCATTTAGCCACTTTAAATTTATTTATTGCATATTTTATGAAAAGTTCATCATTTAAATATTTTATCATCATCAAAAAGGAAGGGGATGCTGAGTCTAACCTTCCTACTTAGCTTGATCTTGATGATGAATATAATTAAGCAGCTAAGTTTGGATGATGAGCAAACATATGAGTGAAGAGTTAAGATATTAACTATTTAATTTCTATTAAGACATTAACTATTTACTTTCTAAGTGATGCAATGTTTATATATCAAAACAAATTAAGGAGATTAAATCCAACCAATAAATAATGTTAATTGTAAACTTATCACTTTAAGCCTTCAAAATTAGATAATTTAAAAAGAATGTTCAAGTAAAAATCACTCATAAGTAATTCAGAAAGATTTAGAAGTATTATAGAAACAAATCATAATCCCTTTAGAGGCAAGGTGTGAAGCTCAAAAGTATTCAAAAGTATTTTAGAGACAAATCAAAATTCCTTTAGAGATAAGGCATAGAGTTTAGAAGTATTTGGAAGTATTTCAGAGGCAAACCAGAACTCCTTCAGAAACAAGGCATGAAGCTCAAAAGTATTAAAAAGTCTTTCAAAAACTAATCAAAATTCCTTCAGAGAAAAGGCATAAAGCTCAGAAGTTCATTCAGAGCTACTTCAGAACCTTTTCAAAAATAAGTCAAGATCTTTTCAGAGACAAAGCGCAATCTTTAGAATTAACTCCAAAGCAGTCTCACACTTTAGAAGTAGTTCATAAGCATTCCTAAGTCTCCAGAAATACCTCAAAAGTAAAACGCTCTAAGAAGAACTTCAAAAATTCTGCATTCAAAAGGTCATTAGAAATGACTTCAAAATAAGTTTAGAAAAAAAATCTACACTCAGAATCTTATCAGAAGCAATGTAGAATGTCATCTTTGCAATCAAAAGTTAGTTATAATTCAAACTTCAGAAATGCTTCTAAGTCTCAAAGGTTTCTCAAAAGATCAATAGTAGTGATACAGAATAAACTCATAAGAAGTTTCTAAATTCAAAACATTATCAAAAGATTTTCAGAATTAATACAGAAGGCCATTAGAGGTGACTTCAAAAATTCAAGAATCAAGAAGCATATTAAAGGCAAAATTCAAACTTCAGCAATTCACCTTAGAAGTTATTAAGAAGCAACTCAGAAGCATTTTAGAGGCATCCTCAAAAAGCCAAAACTCAAGAAGTATATCAGAAACAGAATTCAAACTTTAGAAACACTTCAAAATTTCTCAAAAGCAAAAATATGACTGATGAAAGTGTTAGATACAAAAATCAATCTTCCAAAGAATCTAAGTTGCTCAACCTTGGCAAAATTTTGCTGCTACCATAGCTCAAAAGTTCAGAAGAAGAGCCTTAGAAGTTCTACATTAAATGTACAATGGTAACTGATAAGTAGTAGAACTTCAGAAGTTCTAAAAACTAATCTTACTCAAGCATTTACTAAAGCTCCCTAGATTTAATTCCATGACATCAGTTTGATTGTGCTACATTCCAACAAGCATTCAAAATAAATCATTTAACAATACTCGAAGTCTAATCTTTCTTGTTCTTTATTGTTATATTAATTGTACTTTTATCACTAAACTTTTTATACTCTGTTTATCAAGAGGTATTTATTTTTATATAGTTTACTTATTGTTTTCTCTTTTGCAAGCAAGGGGCTTGCATCTTATAGTGAACAGTAAGTAGAGAAACTTAGTAAAGATTGTATAAAGTGTTGGTGAGCTTTGAAAATCAACTTATATAAATTGTTGGTGAGTTTTGAAAACCAACTTATATAAGTTTTTATTATATAAATTGTTGGTGAGTTTTGAAAACCAACTTATATAAGTTTTTAGTTAACTTTGAAAACCAATTTGTCAGTTTGTTAATGAGCTTGAAAACAACAGGTGTTAGTGAAATCTGAGATTAGCAACAGAGAAGTAGAATAGGTACCTAGGTTAATGGCCGAACCACTATAAAAACCATTTTCTTAGTATGTTATGTGATCTTTCCTATTAATCCTCTTGCTTCAACTCTTGGAGCATCCCAACATTTCCCTTTAAATAGATCTCCAAAAAATTGAACATTGGAAGTAGTTGGGTAGCATTTACGTTGCTTGCAATTGTAAAAATTTTGAACATTGGTAATTGGCAAGCAGTAGTGGCAGGGAGTGACTGCGGTCCGATTTTTGCAAAAACTCCCACATCCACTTTGTTGTCTGCTCGCAAGCAATTGAGCCAAGGGTCTATGCACTAGGTACTTTCTTTGGACAAATTTGTTTGTCTAAAATTGGCAGACGATAAGCATAGGCGACCGTGGCAAGCAACTGAGGTCCTTCACTTGACATTTTGCACTTTGCGCTTTGATAATTTTTTATTGCATATCAACATATGTTCCTTCAGATATGATTTTCATAAGTTGTGAAGCATGAATGATCAATTTTAATCATGTTTTAGAAAAGATAACCTCACTCAAGTACATTTCTTCTTGCATATGAGATGATCATTTTATGAAACACATACTTTTATCCTAATAATTGTAAGTATGATCCAACACAATATAATGTGATAAACCAAGTTAATTGCAATGTAAATTATAATGATTTTCTTCCCTTTCAAATGATTTGCAAACAAGCTTGCATAAATGATTTCCTAATAGGATGCTTACTACTTCAAGCATACATGACTATATTTCAAACTTCCTAAATTAATCAAGATCATTAGCATATATCAAATCTAAAATAAGTTGTTATCACCAAAATCATACACATAATCTCAACAATCTCCCCCTTTTATGATGACAAAACTTAAATACTTGTGACATTTAATGAATGTGCTAATGATTCATTTTCAATTTCAAACTCCCCTTGTTTAATTAAAAGATGTAGACCTTTTGAGTTTGACATTTCAATATAAAGATAGTCATGACATATATAATGTTATTCTTCTTTTAGATGTAAATCATGATAAGCTTACTTTCTATTTTCACTCCAATACCATCTCAAATGTTGTAAATAAGTTTTTTTCTACATTTTTCCCCTTTTTTGCCAGCAACAAAAAAGTAGTATAAATATTAGAGCCTTTATAATGTAAACAAAGGATAAGACTCCCCCTCACTGTATAAACCTTTGAAATTGCACAAACATGGAGATATATCATCGACTAAAATTGCACAAACTTGAAGATATATCATCGACTGAAACTATAATTGCACAAACCTCACTGTAGAAGCTTTTTAATAAACATGTAAGCACCTGTTAAGCATATATCAATTCATATTTCAAGAGGAGCATTAAAAGCATAACCTTCATCAAAATCATCAGAATAGCTTAGAAATATTATCAAGGTTGAATATCATAGTTAAGTTTAAACCATTTCAACACAAATATTAATGATTCAAAAACATCATTTAAAACATTTACATAGAATAGTTGTCATCAAACTTAAATCATTCATAAATATAGACCATTCAGTTGCATACCAAAGAGAGAATATAATTAGTTTAAGTCAATTCAAGAAATATATCACCATTCTTTCATAAAAAACATGTAGTCCTCGCTACATTAATCTGTCATGAAATTCTCACAAAATATATAAAGTTGTTATCCCTCCAAAAGGTAAGACAAACTAAAATATCTAAAAAGTAGTGTGAGGATTGGAAGTGTATGAGGGAATGGCAGGCTCAAGTTTAGAAGTAGGCTAAGCTATTCCAAAGTGTAAGACAAGTGCGTCTAATTTTCTCTATATTTTGTCTTACACTCACTTGATTACTTCTACTTCTCTTCTCATTTCCAGTATTAGTTCTTTCACTTGAACTGATAATAATGTATAAGCCAAAGATTTGGAGACAGATGGAGTGGGTAAGGGTCTAGGAGATGATGTATCCCTCTCTATAGTGGGACTGAATATGTCATTCCTTTCTTCTACTTTCTCCATCTCCCCCTCATTTTCACTTCTTTCTTCACTTTCTAACTCTTCCTCACTCTCCTCTTCTTCCATTTCCTATTAATTTCCCTCCATTATTTCAGCCAAATAATCAGAACCTAAAATTCGCATTCTCTTCAAAAAAAGTGGCTCCTACCTAATTTTTCTTAAGTGGAGACATTTCTAAGTAAAATTCCCCACTTACAAAAACTTGAAAGTGTTCAAAGATCTTTTTCAACTGTACACCATATGGAATAACATGATCTATTCTTTGTGGAATATACTCAAAAGCTTTAAATATAAGATGTGGGAGGCTAACCTTCTGTAAGGGATAAATCTTCCATAAAAATCTTGCCTTATTGGCAACAACCTATTTTATTCTAGCTAGCTTGGGCGTAAATATATTTTCTAATACTTTCCTAAGCATTTTAAGCTCAATAGTCATATCCTTTGTCCTCATGTAGGTATGGGCGGAGGTGTATACTATCCCTGTAGATAAGTTATTGAATATTTCTTCTTTCATAAGCCCATCTTCTTCTTCTTCTTTTGTGGGCACTCCCAAAATCTCTCCTAAATGTTCTTTAGAAGATAGCATATGAGTACTAAAGTTTATTTTTGCTCCTTTACCATAGAGGTATATGAACTTGGGTTTTAGTTGAATAAAATATGAGCACCAACTCTCTATATATGGGGTGCATCATATTCTAACAAATTAGTCCATAATGATAATTAAGCATAGCTGGAATATCTTATTTGCATTGATTAAGGAATTTCAAATCTATTTTTCTCTACACATGAACCGACCTCCCCCACATTGAAATGTAAAATTTAAACTTCTTGTCTTCACTGCCAAAGTAGTACGGTGGAAGATCTCTTGGTTGAAATTTTGTAATGGGAACTTTGCTTCCATCAACCTCTGTAGGGCAATGATTTTATATCAAACATTCTTCCCCCTTCTTCATTCCTTTCAACATTTTCTTCTTCAACAACATTCACATTTGGATGAAGAGAAGGATTACCTTCGCTAGCTATAGCTTATGGCCTTTTAAAGCTTCTAAAGGATGTAGGTTGGGAAGAGGATGCTCCCCCATGAGTTTTAGCTCGCTTAACCCCTCTTTGAGTCTTAGAAACTACTATTTTAGGTGCCATTGATGAATAGACACTTGATGGGGGAGATAGAAACTTCGAGAAATGGCTCTAATGAAAGATGGGGAATTGCGAGTTCTAGCTTTTTTGGGTCACCGAAGGCTAGGAAGATGAAATGATTGATAATGGAGAATGAATCATTGCCCAGTTTTTACGCCCTCTTTGAATCAGTAGGCTTCTTCCATGCAGGCACCTGGTCCACTAGTGCCTATGGCATAGGTGGCTCCTTTTCCTGAAGTAATTATTTTTAATATTTTTTATTTCTAATTTCTAATTCTTTCTACCCCCATTATTCTTTTAATATTTCTTTATTTTATCAATTATTCACATTATCATACAAATCATTTTAAACATTCAATAGAAATGCACCAATTTTGCATTTTCAAGAACCTCAATATTTCTAATCTTTAACACATAGTCAATAAAATCAAACAAACATTTTAAGTGTACATGAATAATAACTCATGATAAGAAATAATTCATGACATAAACATGATCATATAGAAATTTATCAAAATTTAAAACGTTATCCAAATTGTTTCACTTTTTAGAGTTCAAGCCTAAAAGATAATTACAGAAGGAATGACTAAGAATGAAATCCCTATTCGTAACCTTAAACCATGAAGTTTCCCAAACATAATTAATTATGCCTTGGGACTGTAACTATATTAGTGATAAATTATTTTAATTATTAGCTTACATTTTTAGAATGGTTTAGCTCAAATCAATTTATTTGTACTCATTCAAATCCAAGGCAATCAATTCATAGATATTTAGAGTATATAGCAGTGAGATGCATAGTTTCCTTTCTTCAAATAGAAATATCAAGTTGAGCAATTTATCTCATTTGGTACTTCTTTATAGATTTTTGCAATTTAACTCATAAATGAAGATGTCAAACTTGATTTCTTGTTTAGGACTATTGTTTGAAGTTGGATTGCCTAAAATTTGAGCATTTATTGCTTCATCTGTAGTTAAAATTTTTGACGAAAAATCTGTTGCTTCAAATTAACCGAATTGTTTGAATTTGAGATTTCATTGTTTCAAACAATGTTGATTTCTTAACTTTGGATGATGTTACTTCTTTCTTTATTATCCATAGTTAAATTTTGGACAAATCTGAGAGACAGACAACATAACATTCGGACAAAGCATTCTTCTTGCTTTATATTGTCCAAAGTTAGTTTCAAACAAAGAGTCTACTCATTGTTTCTTCATTTCGAACAGAACTAGGCATCTTCAATCTCAAATGGATTTAATAATTTTGAATTGTCAGGAGTTTGAATTTTTAGATGGATCTTTCGTATTTAACTTCATCTTAAGCCTATTTCTGCCTTTGCTTTCCTTTAGATTATTTGAATTTTTAGACAAAGCTGTTTTGATCTTTCGTTTTGAGAATTTTGTATAGCTCATAGGAACTACATATACTAAGAAAATTCTTTCACTTTTTAATCATTAGAAAAATCAAATAGATGTAAACTTTAAGAAGTGATCAAATCAGTGCAATTTCACTTTTAACATAGGGTAGTATGCATTAGATTGCTCAACAAAATAATATGAACTTTATTATTTTGAGCAAGTCATTCATTACTTAAATTATTTATATAAAAATTTTCCCCATCTAAGTTTCATGAGTCCAGCATATAGACTTTGCTAGTTTTTATCTATATTAATTAGACTTATCATGAATTAAAGTAAATCCTTTTGACAACAATGAACCAAGAGAAATACTCTACTTTAACCATAGTCAACATATTTAAGAATTAAAACATGAAGATGTCAACTAACTTCATTGAAAACTTCTTTTGCTACATCAACTAATTTTCAATAATTGATTCAAATATGAGATTTTAATTAATTAAAACATAATTTATCATTTTTATATTTTTTGGGTTGCACATTGTTTTAAAATTCCAAATGAATTATATGCCTTCTTGGCTTATCATCAAGACATGTTGATTATCTAATCTATACTTTGTTTCCTCATTTTTAATATTTTTTAGGATTTTTCTCTTTATATTTCTATTTTATATCATTGATTTATTTATTTAAATTTCTCAAGTTAAACAATAAAGTTCTATTCATGCATCAATGTAACAAATGAATATATGAACGAAATATGAATAATAAAATAACGTAAGAGAATTTAGGTTTGAATTGTAATGCCTGTACTTACCTTTGTTTTTAGCTTTTGACATGTTGAATATGTTCTCCTTCATCAAGTGTCAAGAAGTCAGTTGTCCTTTGATGAGCTTGATGAATCTTCTTTTCTTCATCTTCTTTCTTCAATTTATAAATCTTTGTTGAGAAAGGATTATTTGTGCTTTTGTAGAAAGGACTCTCCTTTTTCTCCTTTTTCTCCTTTTTCTCTTTCATCATCGTCCTCCTCTTTCTTTTCTTGCCTTTCCTCGCAACTTTCTTCCTTTCCTCCTCAGGTTGCTATCTTTTAATCTGAGAGGATTCTTCAATTGATTTGGCCTCTTTGCTAATTTTAGTCTTTTGTTCTTTAATTTAAGGCTCTGCATCTCCTCCTTTTGAATGTTGCTCTCCTTCAACTTGCAGGGATTCCTCAACTAGAAGATTTTCCTCTTTAGAAGATTGCTTCTCCTTTTCTTGATTTCTTGCACTTAGTTTAATCTTAACAATAACATTAGTATCATTTAAGTGCAAATCAGTATGCCTTTCAAGTATTGTCTTTAACTTATCTAACATTTCTCTTACACTTTTATAGGTTAAGACAAGCTTGGAAATGGTAGAGTAGAGAGCATACAGTAAAGCATTCATAGGCTTGACATTTTCTTGTCATGTTCTCACTTCATCAACACTTATGTCAATAAAAATGATTTTCCAAAGCTTAAGGTCATTGGTTTTAAGATAGATTTTCATCCTCCTCTTCCATTTAGTAAAGCTCGTTCCATCAAAGTATGGAAGGTGGGTGGTGAAAAATCCTTTGGTGAACATAGAGGAGACATAATTGGGTCACCCAAATGGATCACTATGATTGTTTATGTAGCCCACTCTAATACAACTTATTGGTCCCTATAGGTTGGCTAAACCCAAGAGAGAAAGGGTGAATTGGATGTATAAAAATTTATTGCTCAACCCCTGTTAGATTAATTTTCCTCTTTTCAATACGTTTGTGTAATGCAATATCAAACAAACAGAAAAACAATAAAGTGCAAGAAAAGTAAACCAATTACAAATAGCACACATAAATAACATAATTTTTTATAGTGGTTCTAGTAACCTCTCTACTCCACTCTTTCAAGAGCATACACTCCGTGTGCCTTAGGTTCCACTATCTTATATAATAAAAATACAACAATCCACCCAATACTTTTATAAATTCTAACTTTAGGGGGCATAAATTAGTGCACCTAACATTCTTCAGGATTCTAGCTTCAGGGGGCATATACTAGTGCACTTAACACTCTTCTAGATTCCAGCATAAACTAGTGTACCTAATGCTCTTCTAGATTTTAGCTTTAGGGGACATAAACTAGTGCACTTAGCACTCTTCTGGATTCTAGTTCCAAGAGGCATAAGCCAATGCACTTAGCACTCTTCTAGATCCACTCTAGGGGGCATAACAATGTAGCTCTTGTCTACACTCCACTCTAATAGATAGTCACAACTCTTCTTGAGCCTAGTCAATACTTACCAATTCAAGGTAATTACACAGATATAAGGATATAAAAGTAAAGCATACGTTGCAAATATCTCAATGAAGTGCTGGGGAAGACTCGATCTTGAGTAACTCTTTGTGATACAAAAGATCTTCCCTTTGTGTATGAAGGAGGCCTTGAAGATTTTTAAAGGTTGAAGCTCTTGAATAAATATTTGAAAGTTGAAACTCTTGGCCTAAGGTTGCAAAAATTTGTGGATGGTTTGGGCTCAATCCTCTTGCTTCTTCAACTCTTGGAATGTCCTAACATTTCTCTTTAAATAGATCTTCAAAAATTTGAACATTGGAAGTAGTTGGGTAGCGTTTACTTCACCTGTCAAAATTTTGAACAATGGAAGTCGGCAGGCGGTAGTGGTAGGTGACTGGCCCAAGTAACTGCAGTCAGATTTTTGCAAAATCTCCCGCATCCACTTTGTTGTCCCCTCGTAGGTGGCTGGGCTAAGGGCCTACGCTAGTTGCTTTCTTCAGATGAATTTCTTTGTCTGAAATTGGCAAGCGGTAAGCATAGGCAGCTGCGGGAAGCAACTAAGGTCATGCACTTGACATTTTGCACTTTGTTCATTGACATTTTGCATTACATATCAACATATGTTCATTTACATATAATTTGCATAAGTTGTGAAGCATAAATAATCAATTTTAATCGTGTTTTACTAAAAATAAACTCATTCAAGCACATTTCATATTGCATATGAGATGATCATTCTATGAAACATATACTTTTATCCTAACAATTGCAAGTATGATCCAACACAACATAATGTGATAAACCAAGTTAATTGCAATGTGAATCATAATGATTTTCTTCACTTTCAAATGATTTGCAAGCATGCTTACATAAATGATTTTCCAATAGGATGCATACCTCTTCAAGCATACTTGACTACATTTCAAGCTTCCTAAATTAATCAAGATCATTAATATATATATATATCAAATCTAAAATAAATTTTATTATCATCAAAATTATGCACATAATCTTAACACTTTCAAGATACCAAGGGGTTATTTGGGATGAATGTAGCAATCAAATCAAGAATCAAAATAGTACCACGTAATTAAAGGATAGTGATTTAATAATATGTTCTCTACTTTTTTATTTTAAATTACTGATAAATTTAAATTTTCTTTCATAGGTGAATGGTGAAATTGTTATGAGACAGAAACACCAAATTTGATACTACTAGCATATAGATTATCATATCAAATGGTATCTTCATCCTCATGTAAGTGTAATTGGAGTATGTTTTTTTTTATTCATATGTGCAAAAGAAAAAAAACAAGTCAGGATATAAGAGGCCTCAACATTTGGTATTCTGTCATTATAATATGTGTTTTGAGAAAAATTGATTCAATCTAAAGAAAGCTCTCCTAAATATCCATTGGACTTGGCATTATACTCACTTAGAGAAAGATGATGAAAGAGATGACTCTTTATATGAGTGGCTAAGGTTTAATGATTTAGATACTGCAGATGAAGGCCTAAAATCTACTATTACTAATATAGCTCATGAACAAGGGATAAATGTACAAAGAATATTGGACGGGAAGAGAACTCCAATAGATGAATTTAATCCACTTATAAGATCTGAAAGCACTACTCAATCAACCACAAAGTCTTCTTCAAGAATAAAAAGTGGTTGTGGTGGTGATAATAATGATGAGGATGATGATGGTGATGATGATTGTGGTAGTAAATACAGGAGTGGTAGTATGGGTAGCACTTCAAGTAGCTAAGGATCTCTTAGTCCATTCACAGTAGAAGTTGACTTCAATATGTTACGCAAGATAAAGATCATGATGTGTGATTGCCTTTGAGATACTATGTGAGGAAGTATGGGAGTTAAAAAAAAAGTGACCTTTACAGAGGAGGATGACTTGGTCTATTGGTATGGGTAATAGTGAGCAGGGGTCTAATTGTGAATATAGACCTTATGGCTATCATGTTAGGGATTATTCCCAAGAATCTCAACAACCTTATGTTGGAAATTCTAAAATTATCCTCAACAATTTTATGGCCAGATACCATACAATCTGAATAGTGGAATCGAAGCATCTTCACTTTCTTTCCTTACATGGTATGACTTATATTCAGGTAGTTTCTATAATAATTAGCCAAAAGCAATGGAGGATGACCATGGAAATAATGAAATTAATGAGCCGACATGAGTTTCTTTTTAGTGGTGAGATATAGTGTTAACATGTTTCATACTATATGCATATGTTAAACAACTTTCTATAACCTAGATCTCCTATTTAGTAGTATACCACTGTGAATATCTACTTTATCTGCTTCTATATTATTGGTATGTTTCCTTTATGTCATATATATTAACACTTAAAGTGATGTTTTTTATTCTGAATATTAATTTAGATTTATCATGATTTATTAAGAATTTTTATGAAAGATTTTCTAATTTTTTTATATTTTAGCAAAATAATTCAACAAAATTTTTGATAATTTCTCCAAAACTAGTAAAATTTTCTCTTTTTTAACTTAGCAAAATTTCTCCTTTCAGCGAAATTACAAACATTGATGAAACATAATAATCTACCACCATAATTTACATGCATTAATCATATCCAAATCAATGATCCAAACTATTCATCAAACAGAAAATTAAATCATACATATATACATGTCCCTACTTATTTGGTATGATGACACATGAAGTAAAACAAGATAAATCTTTTCCTCCTTGAATTTCCCCTAACAACCAATGTCTCTCCCTCTCTTCTCCTTTCCCAAAATTCTCACAAGCATATACATGTATATATAAAGCCTGCTTGCCACCACGTCGAAATCCAGCCACACCCCACACCACCTAAACTTGCCACAATTTTTGACTCTCCCCTACCTACGTGCCACAACTCTTGACAAGTGAAGTTGCTTTTACACTGGTTATTACAAATACCTTTTTATTATTAACTTTTATTTTCTAAATGCTCAAATACTTTATCTTTATTCACTAATTTGCTAACATTACTTATTTTCATTATTTGAGTTTTTTTGTTTCATTTATATAACCACCCTTAGCAAATACATAGCTTTGCAATTTGGGCAAGCATGCATTAGTAATACACAAACTCTTCGCTATATATCTTTTAAAATTGATATGACATTTAACTATCATAATAATCCTACATTTTCATCGTTACTTATATTTTTAACTATCTTTTTACTTTTTTATTAGAAATCTTATATTAAAATACCATCTCTAATTTACTATTCTAATACACTCTCCTTTCTAATGCACTGAATCCGAATGAAACCTTAAAATTGTTTAAAATGAGCTTAATGCATGGTTTTGATTTCTTAATAAGTAAAATTAAAACCTTTGAGACATTATTGACAAACACAACAATGCACTAAATCATGCCAACAATTCAACAATGTAGAATCAAACAGTCCTACCTGACATACAAAGATTGGCCAATTACCAATTTTGAAAAAATATAAGTTTTTTGTAGTGGGCATCTCCTCCACAAGTTTCATTTTACAGTTAGAGATCAATGTTGTCAAAATCAAACCTATGATTGAATTGGTTAGGTGTCTAGTTCACGGTCTAACTAGTTCAACTAGATGAATCATTTTGTAAGAAAATTTAAGAAATATATATAACATGATTTTAAAAAATTTAAATTATAGATATTAACCTAAAATATATATCTTTTATTATAATGCTATATTATTTCTAGTCATAATTTTAAAATAAACAAATTCTACTATTAAACTAAATTGAGCCAGATCAAACTAGTCAACCATGAACCGATTCTACCAAGCAATTCAATCCTGTTTTGATAACATGGGTAGAGATTATGAGTTGCCACAACTTAAAAAATAGCATAGCAGGCTATGCATTGCACTACATAATTGGATGCCTTCAAAGAAATAAAGAGCTTTTGCATATACATACCTCAAGTATAATAAATTTGCACTTTTTAACTCCTAAAATTTAATTTTGTATATAATAATTTTTAGTTTTATACAAATTCAAAATACTAGCTTCCATAAAAAATTAACTTAATGTCGTTTTAGAATCACATCAAATAACAAAATGCCTTTTCATTTTTTTGAACATAGAGCATATTTTGTTTAAAATGACTATTGGGCTTTAGGACAAACCTTGTTTATATAAAAGAAATGTTTTCAAAGATATTGACATTTGATTAAAAAAATAATAGATTTTTATTAATTTTTAAAAAATTATTTAAATTATATGACTTATCTAATTTTTTATATAATATTTACATTTTTTATAAAAAAAAAGAAAAAAGGTAATTGGCATGGATCTAAGAGAAAAAATAAAATGGTAAAAAAATTATAAATATTTTACAAGAATATTTTTGTCATTTGAGTTGATTCTTAATCCATATTAGGTTATTTTCAGATGAAAAATAGCATTTTGTAATTTGTATAAAACTTAAAATCATTGTATGCAAAATTAAAATTTATGAGTCAGAAAGTACAAATTTACTATACATGAGGTGTGTGCGTGTGTCTATATATATATATATATATATATATATATATATATATCAACCATAACCAATGACCACTACTGGTCTGACAAATCCCCACCATCCATCCCCAACGGCTCTTTCAAACCCGCCAAAACAAGATTTTGTTTTGTAGCCTTTTCTCTAGCACCTCACGACAAACACCTCATACACGGCCTGTTTGGACGAAAGATGCATTCAGAGAGAAGGTGTACTCAACTCTCTTTTCATTCGACATTATAAATAATTTTAATAATTTTATTTTTATTATTATCAATATTTTTAATACTTATTTCTTAATTTTTCAAAAAAAATTATTATAATAATTTTACAAATTAAATTAAATTTTCAAAAGAACGAATATTTCCAGTTAGGATGAGTCTAATTAAATGATTTGATATGAGTCAGAAGGAGCAATTTAACACGCGTTAGATTGAGTGTGCACGTGAACTCGTGCATCCGCAATCCACCAGAAAAAACAAAAGCTTCAAAGCCGTTTCTCGTCTTGCATCTGCAGTCGTCAACCAACACGTGACAGAAGTCATTGAATGTGCGGGTGTCAGCAGCTGCATCCGCTACTCGCGCATGTAGACAACTCCAATAACTAATCGTGAGAAGGACAAAAAATGAAATTTAATCCAAACCGTTCATAATACACAATTCCATTTTTTAATCGTTCAAATTGATTTACACGTGCATGCATCAGAGGGCTCACATGATGATTCGATTATTGTTTTTTATCACATCGGGGCCCAAAATTGAGAAGGATTGGATATCTTACGTGCAAGGCATATCATAACCGTCCATTGGATCTTTTGGTGGGGTCCAGCTGATGTGTGGAGAGGATGGATGTGAGTAGTAGAGGAGACACGACAACGTAACAGGCTCTAGTACACTCGTGCGCACAGAAACCGCTCTGCGCCCTGTCTCATCTGCTGCCACCTTCGGTATCTAGTGTCCACCAAGGTCTACAGCTGATCAAACAAATAAAGGCTCATGTGGGTCCCACCATTATTTTTTCTCATCTAATCCAATCCGTCCATCATGTGATCCTTCTCAGAAATGCCTTATTCCTTTCAAATAACAAAGCAACCACATGGTAGAAAATGATAATCAGAGTCTCTAAAACTGTCATATTGGCAGGGCACATCAGGTGAACTGATCAGATCTACAAACACTCTCTTCGCTGAATGCTCTTTCAGTGTAAAATGCTGATAGTGAATAATGATTAAAAATAAATTGAATAAAAATTATTTAATTTAAATTATTATAAATAATAAAAAATTAAAACATGATATCTCATTATGTAAGGTGGAATCAAAAGGTGATTGAAGAGAGATTTTTCTACCAGTTTACACGCCAGACTTGCAATGATCCAAAAGCTGGCGAGCATTTGGATGGAATGGATGTGAGAACCCAAGCCATTGGACCCCACTTTAGGATAAGTTCATTCCAAGAGATTTGCTAGGTAAGAGGCAGGCTCTCTAGTTTTCATCATCATATCCATAGGAAGGAACATTTACAAGGGCTTTGAGTATGAAAGTCAGTCAAACAAGGCAACCATCACCCTCCCATTGGAGAGAGACCCAATTTCTAAAAGTACAATGTCAGTGCAACAATGCTACATCCTGGGGTTTATAATTATCACTTCCTTTTATAGCTCTTGCAAGTAAATGACCAGAGAGTGAAAGCAGGCTAGGCATGATTGAACAAAGGGCTGGGTGGTTGTGTGTGTGTGTGTCAGGAAGAGCATGCATGCCTCAGCACACGCAAGGCTTACTTGTAGACTTTCCATTTTACTTTTTCTAGTCACTGACTGGAATTGTATCCTTCCATCATCCATCTAGAAATGTTTCTCTGCCATGGCAGCATTGATTGCAGAGAGCATGCATGATGGCTCATGAGTTGGGTGCTTGCCCACGTCCAGATCTTGTTCAGCGATTTCTGTCATTTACTATTTTTCAGATTCGTGGATTTTTGCCATTTCAACAACAGTTTTGGTACTCCAACTAAGCTTTCTCGTTAATTAAAACCCATGTATTATTGACAAATTAGATTGAGACATTATTGATTTATCATAAAGACAGTCAAATGTTTCAGTAGAGTGTGATCTGAATGGAAGCTTAGTCATTTAGGATAAGAGTCTTTTGAGGCCTTGCCTAAGATAATATGGCAAGAATGCTGTTTGATAAACAGGTTTCTATGGAGTTTGTAGTAAATTTCTTTTTTCAAGAAATTTAAATAAAGTAGATTGGTAAAATATCTAATAAAAGTACACTTTCAAATATTAAATTTTATTATTTTATTGATTTATTCTCTTATCACATGCCAAATGCTTAGTTTTGAAGATAGTTATAAGCTAAAAAAGAATTGGCTTAAATGGATTGGAGTCTTCTTCTTTGAAAGTGATTGGAGAGGGTAAATGTAATATTAACTAAAAGGAAGAAAGAACATGATTTTAATATAAATGAAAATGATATGACGTAATGAATAAAATTAAAATAGATATTTTTAAAAAAAAATTAAGCTTAATGTTGAACAGTAATCTTTTGGGTGGTTATTATTTTATAGCCAATGAAACGTCTGCTAATTAAATGGCATTCTATATCAGTTAATATTTGGGATGTCGTGTCCAAAAGGCAAGGTAGACTAATCTGTGTTAGAAATGAACAATGACAACCTTGGAAATGTTTTTCTTGGCTTCCTTGAATTCCTCAACTGGTTTAATCATGAGTCCAGGATGAAAGGGCAGAGAAGAGCTCAATGGCTGCCGATCAAACCTACAGTGATTTTGTGACGATGGAATTCAGACCTTGTATCACCAAATGTTTGGAGAAAATGCACACGGACAACTGGGTGTTGTAAAATACAAGGCCTTGATCAAAATCATATGATGGACCATCTTAACCATTTGTGAGGATCACATAAATGGGATGATCAACTAGGCAAGTACATTCCCATGGAAAACAAGAATCTAGCAAAGCTCCATCAAGAGATTGGATGTCTAATGA
>JAYJMB010016019.1:0-12474 GCA_036873735.1 Pouteria campechiana
CCCCCCCCCCCCCCCCCCCCCCCCCCCCCCCCCCCCCCCCCCCCCCCCCCCCCCCCCCCCCCCCCCCCCCCCCAAAGATTCTCGGACAGGACGTGGCCAATGTTCACTGAATAAAAAATGGATATTTGGGGTAAGTCCAGCAGATGTCTACGTCTCCCTAACAATGTCCAACAGCATGTCCTCATGATCCTGTTAGCCATTGATGTTAAAGGCATGTCATGGATGCTTATGCACTTGTAACTGTGGCCATATAAGGAGGGAGATATGGATGCATTTAAAGCCTGGAACTTTTTATCTTAAGCTGGCACATGCTCCCATCAACAAACTCCAAAAGGCAAGACTGCCAAAATAAAAGGCAAAATCCCAAGACTCTGTTCTCCACCACCAACCAGTAGTCGGTCTTCACACGGAGTTCAGCACTAAAACAGATGGGTTTGACTGCCCCCACCCCAAACTCTCACCTTATAAATACCCCCTCATTCCCACTCAATTCCTCTGCTCTTCCATGCACTCTCTTCCTCCCCCCCTCTCCCCAGCTCCTTGCTTTTTTTTGCTTCACACAAGAAACAAAAAGCAAAAATCTCCCCCCTCCCTCCTCTCTCTCCTAAAGCAAGAAAAGAATATGAGAACAGCAACTTCATGCTTTCTTAGACAAAACAATGCAATATTCCTTAGGCTACTCGTCGTCATGTTCTTAAGCAGCATCACAGCCAATATCAACCTTGGGTCTGACATCCCCTCCCCTATCAGCCCTGCTTCAGACGTTGGTGTGCCTTCATTGCTGACATCTTTGACCCTCGACGGGCATTTCAGTTTCCATGATGTTCGTCATGTTGCCAAGGATTTTGGAAATCAGTACCACTCCATCCCATCCATAGTCTTACATCCCAGGTCCACTTCTGACATAGCAGCCTTGGTAAAGCATGTTTATCAAATGGGTGCTAGTTCAAAGCTAAGTATTGCAGCCAGAGGCCATGGTCATTCAATCCAAGGTCAGGCACAGGCCCCTGGTGGGGTGGTGGTAAATATGGAATCGCTTCAATGGCCAGAGATGACAATTCATACTGGGGGCATTCCTTACGTGGATGTCTCGGGTGGGGAACTGTGGATAAATGTCCTCCACGAAAGTCTAAAATATGGACTTGCACCCAAGTCGTGGACTGACTATCTATACCTCACCGTTGGCGGCACATTGTCCAATGCAGGGATCAGTGGACAGGCATTTCGGAATGGACCTCAGATCAGTAACGTTCACCAGCTGGAGATAGTCACGGGTCTGTTCATGCAAAATTTCATAGTTGATTTCCTATTGACTGCCCCCATTGCCCACATGATGAAAGAGGCCCCTGTGCATTCAACATGTGGCAGAAATCTGATTGGTCAACCATTCCAAAACTAAAATAATAAATAAACCCCAACCAGATATCTGTAGTCTCCATTAATATGAGGCTTTTTACAATGTGGAATGCACATTCTTATTATATTATGTAAGAATGTCCAAGATCATATACATGCAATATTTCTGCCACATGGGACAACAAGATGGCAACATAACAGAGAATGAAATGCCAGCAAAATTTGTTGCTGAGAAATGCTAGCAAACTTGTTACTCTTTCGTAGCTTTTGCTGCAATTTTTGAAACTAAAATTAATCGCATGGCTGTGTATGCAGGAAAAGGAGAGACAGTTACCTGTTCAGAGAAGTGGAATGCTGATCTTTTCCATGCAGTCTTAGGAGGATTAGGCCAGTTTGGGATCATCACCCGAGCTAGAATTGCCCTCGAACCAGCACCCAAGATGGTAAACTAAATTCTTCTATAAGTCAATAAGATTGAGGAGAACTTTCCATAGTCAGATACTCACCCATCATTCCACAGGTCAAATGGATAAGAGTCCTCTATTCGGATTTCTCCACCTTTGCAAAGGATCAAGAGTTTCTTGTATCAGCAGACAAAACATTTGACTACATTGAAGGCTTAGTGATAATAAACAAGACGGGCCTTCTGAATAACTGGAGATCTTCATTCAACCCACAAGACTCACTGCGAGCCAGCCAGTTTAGATCAGATGGACGTACGCTTTTTTGTCTAGAACTGACCAAGAACTTCAATCCAGATGAGACACACATCATGAATCAGGTAACCCACCTTAGTGGCCCCACAACAATGCCTTCAGAGATGTGAATGATATGCATTTGCAAATCCAGAGCATAAAATCTAATGTCTCTTCATTTCCTATTTTGGATGCAGGAAGTCAAAACTCTTTTGTCTAGGTTGAGTTACATTCCATCAACATTGTTCATGTCAGAGGTACCTTATCTTGATTTCCTCAACAGAGTGCATGCTTCTGAAATGAAGCTCAGATCAAAAGGGATGTGGGAAGTTCCCCACCCATGGCTGAATCTTCTCATCCCAAGAACCAGAATCCATGATTTTGCTACAGAAGTCTTCAGCAACATTCTGACAGGCAACAGCAACGGCCCCATCCTCATCTACCCTCTAAACAAAGCCAAGTATAAATTCAACTGCTCACTTTGTCACAATAAGTAGACAAAGATATTGAGAAACCAGACAGCATCTTGGAAAAGTGGGATATGAGCAGAGGCTTACAGCAGATGTCTCTCAGGCCTAGACTATTGATCAAATAGGTCTCCCATGATGACTCCTAGACCTACAAGGGTGGTCCATTTGTCAGGTCGATCATGTATGCGATTCAATGTTTCATCTTCTTCATAACCACCCACACCAGATGAGTGAGCTATGCTGATAGCGAGGCCTGTAGATATTTATCATGGACTCACCTGATGAGTGGCCCCGGAGATGGAGACAGTGCTGCAAGGCACCATCTCATACTCGTTTACACAAACTCTCATCAGCAAATCTCCAAGATATTTACACTCTAGACAGTTCTGAATTTCTAAATTTTCAATGGATGGTTTTGTTGCAGGTGGGATAACCGAACATCGGCAGTCACTCCCAGTGAAGATGTTTTCT
Source organism: Pouteria campechiana (assembly GCA_036873735.1). NCBI lineage: Eukaryota > Viridiplantae > Streptophyta > Magnoliopsida > Ericales > Sapotaceae > Pouteria > Pouteria campechiana. Next base: position 2,993 of record JAYJMB010016019.1, read on the forward strand.
ACCTGGTGGCATTTCTATCTTCTGCATTGCCTTCTTCTGGTCCTGACAGTTTAGAACATCTTCTAAATAAGAACAGACAGATTATAGACTTCTGCGAGACAGCCAGTATTGGTATGAAGCAATATCTTCCACATTACACCACAAAAGAAGAGTGGAAGGCTCATTTTGGTCCCCAGTGGGAAGCCTTTATCCAGAGAAAATCTACTTACGACCCTCTCGCAATACTCAGTCCTGGCCAGAGAATTTTCCAGAGGCAGTACCGTTACCACGACACCAGTTCAATATCACTTTCATAGCAGTAGAAAATTCATAGCAGATAGTTATTCAATATATATAGTTATTTAATATACAGAAGGGTATGGTGCTGCACAATGGAAAACCAAAACATCCTCGAAGAAGTAAATCAGTAAAAATCCAATTCATAGTTTCCCAAGGTACAAGCCCACACATGAAGGCCACTTGTCGTTTCATTGGACGGTTGAGATTAGATGGATCAAATATGATATGAGAAAAAATGACTTGTAAAGAAGATTCGATGACATCTAACCAAAGTAGCATGCCTATTGAAAGTGTGTATATGAAAAGTAGAATGTTCTTCCCAAAGAGATCTTAGAGTAGATAGAACATGTTTGCATGCATGCGGACAGCATTGCAAATGAAGGGAAATGAACCAATTGAATATGCAGCTCACAAAATAACCAGATACGAAAGAAAGTGGTAATAACTCCTAATATCTTAATTATAAGCATTGTGTCTCCTTTGCAAACACGCACGAAATACATATCATTCATCTCCAGGGCCATTGCATGGATTGGCCATACAACACGAGAGAATGGCAAGATGACTATAGCAACCAATTGCAACAACTTTAGCCCACTAAACTCTAACTGCAGTTTTAAATTGATTTCAATTTATTGAGTTTAGAAAGAGAACTACAGTGGCCATGATCATCCAGAAGACGTAGTTTGGATCTCATACCCAAAGCAGTGCCAAACAGATCACAAATCAATGCTTCAGACTTTGTACACGTGATGCAGGAGTTTGAAGAAATAGGTAGACCCTCTCAATAAGGGAAAGAAGGGATGGAGGGGGAGAAAACAAGATGAGTTAGGGAAAAATTTAGAAAGCAAGAGAGAATGGAGAAACAATATCAACTCAAGTAATCAATAACTCATCCGTAAATTAAAAACCCTTATACAATGCAATGCTATTTATAGAAGATAAAGAAAATGCTAACACAACCCTATCACGTTGCGTATAACTAAAACTCTAAATAAAACAAATAAAAAACTAATCTAAACCATCTATCAAAATAAAATAAATAAATCCTAATTTCTACAAACAAATGTGAATCAGGCTCAGCGCATCATGATCTCCATCAACATGTCAATCACATGCAGATGTCGGTGACAGCACCAGATGGTCTTTTAAATCAAAAATACTTGCAAAAGCCAAACAAGTTATATCAATATAAAGTGGTGGACATATGCAGCATAAGACTATTTAACATTCATATCTGTAGTATTCCAAAGCATACCTTGAACCAACAAGTTACCCATGTCTCACACGCTATGGGATTTTCCTGTGGTTCTTGTGTTGTCTACAACAATCAGGCAATACTACCATGGTCCGTTAACAGTACTCATGGAAATTTTTTATCTTCTGATTCTGTAACTTTGTTCCAGCCAAGACCTGGTCGGGATATTTCCCCCTGGGGCTCTTCAAAATCACGGGCATGACGAAGAGAAGCCTCAAAATCAGTGGAATCAACTGCGACAGGAAGAAAGTTGCTTATATCATCTGTGGCCCCAAAGCCACCAGCCCGTATTACATCATCAGTTGTTATGGTTGCTTCCATGTTCACATCACCTTCTGTGCCCTCATTTCCACCAGCAATGAGTTGTTTGATATCCTTATTTCCTCCAATGGTGAGGTATGTGTTTACTTCAGCGGCAGTTTTTGCAGCATTTGCATCCTTGGAGGAATCAGCCTTTACCTCCGTACTGACAGTATCAGCTTTTGGCACTTCCATGCTCATGCTTATTAAATTATTGTAGTTAGCTGAAACAGAAATTCAAATAGAACATAAGAATTAAGTTGTGCAAAAATAAGAAAAAATACATAAAAGCAAGCTTAAAGAGTATCTCAACAGCATTAAGATAGAAGGATCCAGAAATGGAGATATTAAATAATAAATAACAAAGCCATAAGTTGAAGAACACATTCAAAGTGAGCATATCAAGTGAAAAGATGAAATTTCCAATTTGCACAAAGTACAAACAATAAAGAGGTTTCATTCTTACTTAATCACTTTGCACCTGACGAAAAACATTAACATATAAAACTAGCCCTCGAAGTAAAGTATAGATTTCAAGGAGGCCCAAGTGCTTAAGCAATACTTTATTTGAAAATAACTAGCAGCTATCCAGGACAATATTAGCAAAAAGGTACTATTACTTCTGCTGAAGAATAGATTTAAACTATCTCGGTTTGTTGAGCCATCCTTGATCAAATGATTGGTAGTTGCCTTTTGTATTAATGTAAAAAATTAGAAAGCATGGACAATTTATTCATCGCTTATTCTCATTTTAAAGTAACACTTCGGTTGGCTAGTCTTTGGATGGAACAGCAATCATTTGCGATATGAATTTATGAACAGCAATCATTACAATTGAGAGAAATCAGAGGGGCATGCCCAAGCCCATTTCAAGAATAACACACTTCAACTAATATAAGCTGACAGGAATCAAATCCAGTAGTCAGTGCACATCTTCAGTAATTGATAGAGCAATAGTACTTGTCTTTTGCTCAGCTCATTTGCTACTCCTATGATGATCTAGCTTCCTCTTAATCTGTAACAATGTACTAAAGGTTACTTAAGCAAATTAGCCCAAGTTCACCCAAATTCATCAAGACAAATGCATTTCTCACATCAACCTTGGTTGTTATGCAAAAATTTTCCACCTAGACAATAACCATTTTTCTGTTGGTGGTACATACAATATTTTGGTCATTAAGAGACCTGTTGGTAATATAGTGAATCAAGCAACTCAACTGCAGCAGGATTTTCCACATCTCAACATTTACATGCTATCTTTCTGAAACAGGCCAAAATTGATGGCTAGGACAATAATCTTTTCTTCTAGCATGCAGCCTAAGGAACTGAACTGACCTTCAATGAAAGGAGAATTTGTGATTTGGTGAGAAAACAGAATTATAAGTCCTGTTGTGGATCAATCATGCCCAAAGTATTGCCTTGAAGGAAAAGTTTAACTCAAAAATTGATGGCAAACAGAAAAGGAAATGCAACAATGTAATCCATTCAATGAGAAAAGGCCAAAGGTTAATTGAATCAATATCTTAAGCATCAGAACGGTGGCCAAAACAGTAAGAACTGTCACTCTGACAGTCCTCATCCTCAAAAAATGGCTCTCCATAATCAAATCAATATATTAAGCATCAGAATGGTGACCAAAACAGCAAGAACTGTCACTCTCACAGTCCTCATCCTCAAAAAAGGCTCTCTACATTTGTTTTTTTTATATATCTCAAGGCATGCGACAAACAATACACGCTTTAAGTCCTGTAATCAAGCAAAGTATGGTCACATCTTCCATGGTTTCACTTAGGATCTGTTTGGAATTTGGAAAAAGAGGTGAGAAAGAGGAGAAAAAGGTTAAATCTGAAGAAGTAAAGGAAGAGAAAGGAAATGATAAAGCAAAAAGGGGGTGGTGATTGAAAATCGAATAATGATTAAATGGATAAAATTTTTGGATAGAAAGATAGTGGGTAATAGTTAAAAATATAGGTAATAAAAAAAATAGAGTTGTTGGGAACTTAGGGTGGATAAATGTCACATCAATTAAAAGAGGGTAAGAGAAGGAGGAAAAGGTGACCAAACCCTTGGGAAAGTAAACAGTGGTGATAGAATGAAAAAAACTATAAAGAAAGGTAAGAAAGGTGACCAAAATAGACCTGATCCCAGTTCTTACATAAAAGCCACTGTGATCATTATGTAACTGTTTATCTAATGACACAGATGAATTGAAGATTTTGGGCATAGCCAATAGGTATGGAAGATAAAATATCAGCTGCGAGAAGACCCTTGTCACCACTGGTACCATATCAGCTGTAACCCTTGTCACCGATATGTCCAGTTCAGAAACATTTAAAACCAGGCAGCCCCAAATGTCCATTTGAGCTAATGTTAGCTGCTTATCCACCATTGCTATATGCGACTTTGACAATGACAGATATTCTCAATAGTCCATAGCTTGCATTGAGGTACTATTTGTTGGTCAAGACCAGCTTTTATTTTTAAGCTTTCCAGGTATGATGTTTTTTTATTGCTTTTCAAGGACAATTTAATGTTTCAGGTACCTTTTAGAACCATTTAGCATTTTACATAACAAATTGGACCTGAAATGGCAATGATTATACAAATAATTTACTTTTCAAAGTGCTCACAAAAATGCTCTTTTTCAATGGTAGATCCTATAAGATGAATTTCCTTTCCATATTGATGGATATAAAAAACACTGAACAAACAATTTTCAAAATTTATGCTGAGATATTTGGAGAATATGTTAATTGATAGATGGGGAAGATCATTAATTATAAATCAAAAACCAAGTTGCTTTACACAGTTGCTAGCTGAGAATCTGTTACAGCATTTTCTTTTTTTTGACATTGTCCATGAGTAAATCAGCCACTTAACCGCGGAAGGTCAGATTAGTGATTCATTTTTTCTTTATGAATGTTGTCCAACATAACATTGGTTTACAATCATTAAAGAGCATAATCCATCCTTGTCCAAGAGCTCATAAAACAAATTGCATCACATTATTTACCCATTCAGCAATATGAATTTTTGACCTTGTAAAATGTGAAAAGAAAACATCAAAGCTGCCTTTGTAATGGGCCCAAATAATTTATAGCCACAAATGCTAATTGATACAGATGACCCATATTGCAATACAAAAATCACACAGATATGTGATCCGAACTTCCTAATAGCATCCTGCAGACAAAAAATACCATAAATAAAAACCTCTCTCATATATATAGAGTCAGGATCAATCAACCAGTCATGAAATCAGAAATATCTGTTCTGGATATGGATAAACCTAGGGCGGCATCCCTCTTTGTGATGGCCTTTGAAGGATTTTCGTCAATATATATATATATATATATATATATATATATACATATATATATAGACACACACACATGATAAAAAGGACAGGTCCATGCCATTCACATGGCATTTATGAACAACTGACAAATGGCATCCATAGAGCAAGTCCCAAATTATAAGGCAAGGATACAAAGGTGATGAAATTCATAAATGCAAACGATTAGAAAAAATGTGATGCATGTTACTCAAGAAGTGACTTGCAAAAAAAAAGCATTTATTTCTTATAATAGATTCCAGTCGTTCTTTTCACGTGTATGCAATTAGAGAGCAATTCGATACATACACAAAATGCCATGGTGGTACTATGCGGATGGCAAATAAAATGGAGAGCAGGATTACCGGTGTTGGGACAGAACGAATTCGCATGTTTGATGATGTTATTCAAGCGTTGGTTGATATGAAACATGTTCCGGATCTAAGGATGAACTTAATTTCATTAGGAAGATTGAACTCTAGAGGTTACAAGATGTCTGTTGGAGATGAAGTTATCAAGATAAGCAGAGGGGTCATAGTTGTTATGAAGGGTCGAATGATTGGAAACTTGTATGGATTAATAGGGGGTGTGAAAACAGGTGGAGATCCTATGAGATCCTAAGTTACAGGTATAGGTGGTGTACAGACGTTCAAGTCTGTAAAGAGTCAGACGATCAAGTCTATGGAGGATTTTAAGAAGAACAGGAGACGTCTGCTTCGATTGTTTGTGGTAATCTCACTGATAGAGATTGCATTGCAATGGTAAGAGATGTGGAGTCACGTTGAGTCGTACAACAATGATGAACTGTACGTGGTACCCTAAGAGGGGTGCAATAGGTCATACAGGTTGAAATGTGGCAGATAGAGTTTGGTGAGCTTACAGGATGGTTACTGACATTGATTCTTCTTTAAATTGGTTGGATGCTGCAGAATTCAAGCCAATGTGAAAATTTATTAGGTATGTATCTGCAAGGCCCATTGGGCTTGCGCATGGGTTATACGTATTTGGTAATGCGTATTGTGCAAGGATATAAATATTTGTATTATCTAGGGGTTAGAGAGACGGAGGGATTGACACAGAGAGATGTGTGTGAGAGCCAGGTTGTTTTCTCTAAGAGGAAAGGTATCATTGCTTCGCTACGATAGTGAATTATTCTTTTCTCTGGTGGAGTAGGTTGTAAGGTCGAACTACGTTAATTTGGTATGTTCTATGCGTGATTGATTTTATGCTTGTGTGTGTTCTCAAATGTTCCTAACAATTCGCATGGATATTGCACATTCTGGCATGCAAACACACACATAAATGTATACATAAAATCAATGCAACACCTCATACAATCTCCACGATGCCTTCTCAAACTTTTTCCTTCTCATCTCCCTTTGTCTTTCCCCCTCTTTGTCATCTAGTTTACTACAGCTACTCTATTTCACCAAACCACTTTCCATAGCTAAAATGTATGCTCACAATTCTCTCTATTCTGGAACTCAAAATCAACCAAGGTGAGTGAAGAAATGATGCCCGCTGTTACACATGAATATTCTTGAAATCCTCTCAACCTTATCAAGAAAGATTCAGACATCTCCCAACCCAATTTCCACAAACGAAATAGTGCACTCTTTAAACCCTTTCATCGGTTCCCAAAATGGGTAAATGGGTGCGTGCAAATCAAGCATTATGATGCAGAAACCAACTCCTTTACTTTTCTCTGCACTTGTTTCACGAAAATCGAAAGATATACATCAACATCATGAAAATGGGGTTCCAGTAATCAGAGAAACGAAACTAAAATTCACCCAAAAGTGATGTGGAGCACAAACGGGTCCAATTTAGGGAAAAATTAATCAAATCGCAAATGCAGGAAACATGTAGTAATATTAATTAAAAAGGAAAATAAAAACGAAAAATGGGTACCTGAAAGAGTGATTCTCTGAGGCTCTGCCAGCAAGCGTGTTTCCGCTTCTTTCGCTAGCAGCTTGGGGCGAAGCGGCAGGAAGAGGAACCCTTTTACGATAATGCCGGGAGATTTGCGCGAGTGTATTTATAAGTTAATCTCATCACATACCTATACACAGCCAGAATATTCATGATCCGTTCCACTTCTTTGTAGGAAAAAACCTTTTAAATTATAATTAATTAAATAAATAAAACTATTAGTTTTTTATAGTTAAATTGAAGGTAGGTTAAAAATCTGCAAAGATCGATGAAAAGAGCTGGTGTCGAAAGGCCCGTGAACCTCGGAAACGAGCTGACTATGGGCGTTTGGAAATATCAATGCACATTCGTGCCTGAGATAATGATCGAATTATAATGTATTTCAGTCCATGATCGGTTCCATGTCTGGGCCACTATGATGAACGGTCCAGATTAATGCTCATGTCAAGGCCATTCCCCTCGAATGGCTCATTCAACTCACGCGCAGCGACTTTTTTACCGTCCATGCGCAAAAGCCATCTAGTTTGTCCACGTCGATGGTAGCCAGCGCCACGTGGCTGTTTCGAGAACTTGGAGTAGGAGGGGGCCGGATCATACGTGGCGAACCACACACATTCAATGTGTAAATTCACACAAATGCTGCCACGTGTCTTATGGGCTTTCATGAGAGGCAAACGATGTGGCAGGGTTGCGTAACCCAGAGGACGAAAAAGGAAAACAAAAGACGAAAAACAAAAACAAAAAGTAAGAGCTTACAAGCCTGTTTGATACCTGGTTTGGATAACTATATTGGGTGAGAAAGTAAGGAATAAATAGATCGAACTCGTAATATTAAAAGATATTTAAGAAATGTATTTCTCATTTTTCCCTAAATACTCTATCTTATTTTGTAGCTACCGGCTACCGCCGCTGCCATACCCATCTTCCTCGCCAAGTAATAATTCTATTGAAGAAGTCCTGTGATATATGGAGGAATCTATTGAAGAAGTTCTGTGATGTATGGAGGAATCTAAAGGTCTGTTGTTTGTTAAAATAAAACGTGATAATGATATGAATGTAAATTAGGGTTTGAAAATTTTGTAATGGATCTCAAGATTTTAGATTTTATGGTTGTTTGTTTCTTGTTTAGTTAAAATATAGGTGTTTGAATATTGAATTTAAGAATAAGTTAGTGTTTGAGATAATTTTATAAAATTGTATTATATATTTGGTAAATGTTAAAAGGTATGATTGGGTTGAGACAAAGCCCAGATAATAAAAATAAGGGTGAAGGTTGGGAATCCGATGTAAATTGATTTGATTTACACGAGTGGATGTCACAATAAAAATGAACAGCTGATGGATGTGATGCCGCATTAGGATATATACCTAATTTCTGAAAAAAATTATTATGAGTTTATATTGCTGGAAAATTTACATTTAGCATGAGATTACAATAGTTGTAATGAAATTAATTAAAAATATTTAATATCTATATTTTAAACAAAATGCTATAAAAACATACAGAATACACAAGACCAGCAAGTCCTGTTGTAAAAACAAATATATTGGAATTGCTTCTATTATTATATATTATATTAAAAAATAAGAGAATTTTTTTAATAAAATCCAATTTGTTAGCATTGCCTTTCTTCTTTACGTAATAGATTGATAAATAGTAAAAATAATAATACCATGATTTCCTATATAAGCATGAAAATAATAAAATCTTTATTTTCTCAGTAAAACCTTTGCAAATAAAATGATAGTTTAAGAAATTTTAAATTAATATAATATATAAAATTTAATTTATTAAATTATTTATATTAATCTGCCCATCTGAACGCAAAACTATCCGGCCCAAGCAACTGTAATTGTCTAATTTACCTCACCATCCAATAAAACTAATCTACCCATCCATTTATAAAATAGAATATACCTTAGTTTCTGGTAAAATTCAACAATATAAAATATTTTAGGTATAAGTTTCCTACCTTTGCCTCTCCACGGAAGAAAATAGCGGCACACACCCATCGCTTACCCCCGCACAAAGCATACCTTCAGGGAAGGTTTTATCCTCGCCCTGCCTTTCCGCCAGCGACTGCCCTATATTTCCCATGCTTTTCCTTTAAAAAAAAAAAAAAAAAAAAAACACTCGGACGCGGGAAGCGCCCCGTCTGCTGGTACTGACTTTCAAAGGACAGGCGACAGCAGGTGCGGGGATTCACACACACAGCGTGCGCGGTCGGCCGCAACCATCTTGGTTTAATAATAATTTTTTATTTTTAATATTATTAATGAAATAAAATATTAATTTAAAGTTGTATAGTATTATATAATATTTATATATTTAAAATAATATATATGATTTTTAAAATTATATTATGTTATTTTTAATTT
>JAYJMB010016019.1:12574-44837 GCA_036873735.1 Pouteria campechiana
TTTTTAAAATGGGTGTTGAGTAAAGCAGGGTTCAGCCAAGTTTTTGATAAATTCTAAATAATTATCTTGAAGCGAGGAAAGGAGTCCATTTTTACCCACTTCGCACTCATTTGATATGTTTTGATATCTCAAGTACTTAACAATCATACTCGCCCACATATTAGTTTCTCTTATTTTTTTTCTTTTTTATTCCCCTTTTCCTCCCAATTTCCATCAGCCAAGAAGTGCTTTTCTCATGAGCAGAAACTTTACAGGAAGGCCAAACAGGCCTGAAATCTTGTCAATTTTAAAACAAACTCAACTGTGGCAAAAAAGGCAGTAAATTTTAATTACAACACTCAAGCAAGCCATCACATATTGGGTGACAATAAACCTTAGCGAAGTTAATTTGACTCTTTAATGCTAACACGCATGGATCCATGCACTAGACCGCCATACTTTTCATGCATGGGCTAACGCGGTGACGGGGCAAACGTGAAACCTCCCAGTCTGGCCCGGCCACGGCCAACAAACGCATAGCTTGTTCTGTTTTTAGTCTGCACGTAGCCCGAACGGCTGAATCATCTTCTCCCGGCACGTGCGTTCCTGCCCATTATCATCCTCCTTCGGGTAGAAGCAAACGAATCAAGAAATGCAAAACAACCAAATTCTCAAATCCCAACAGCGCCACTTCCCCACGCATCCCACTCCGCTAACCATAAAGTGATCCCGACCGCTAATCTACGAAGCCCCCACCTTGGATGGACAGCTTTTTAATATCCCCCTGCAAAACAAAATCACAATCCTCCATTCAGCTGCCCCAATAATAGGCGGCCTAAAAAGAGAAATGCATCTTTGCTTGAGGCAACCCTAAATTCCAATTGAAGTAATTTCCGATCAGTGGACGATTTTTATGCCATTTTACAACACGAAACATTTGAACGGCGCTGGTGTATCGGGGGAGCGCCCGCGCACGTTTGCACTCGAGTACGCAATCGGCCCCAACATGCACGTCATGCGCTTGTGTATCCAAACAGTTGCCTCGCCGCTCTCTCCACCGATCAAGTCCCAAGAAAAAGGAGAAGGAGAAAAGGGTAATAAAGAAAGATCTAAATTTCCGTGCAATCTCGACCGCTGGATCTTCATCCGAGGGTATTCATGACTCTCGACCTCCTGGCGCCTCCCTCGCTCCAATGTCGTCGGCGTTGGTAGATTTCAGATCCCCAGTTCAAAACCCTAACACTAGCTCCGAAGGTCAGCCTCCTAGTTCCCCTTTCGTGGTCGGCCACCCTTTCACGCTCTCCCAATCGAACATGGTTTTTTCCACCGACGGCGGCTCCCGCAATTTCGATGCAGACGGCGGTTTTCGCGGCTTCAAGGCCGCGTCGGGATCTTCGAGGCCTAGGCTCGTCAAGGTGCGACGACATGTTGGGTCCCAGAGCAAGCCGGCGACGCTGGTCACAGCGGGTCGTGTCGATCCTGGTTTCAATCCGTTCCGTCCTGTTGCGGGCTTTAATGACAGTGGGGATCAAGCAGGTGTTCCCAAAATGTGGGATGCAAAGAGTAAGAAAGATTCGAATTTTAATTGTTTTGGGCCGGTTGCTTCGGTTTCGGATTGTTCCGATAGAACTGATGAGGGTAAAATGGGGGTTATGGAGCGTGAGGCTGATTCGGGATTTGATATGTTCCGTCCGAGGGCGCCGGTTTCATCTGATGATGGTAAAGTGCAGGGCACGGAGAGCGGAATTAATTTGGGTCCCAATGAGTTTAGAACTAGTGGGTCGGTTTCGGATGGTTCCGACAGAGGTGATGCCCATGGAATGCAATCGACAGAGAGCTCGGTTGATTTGAATTTTAATATTCATCGGCCAAAGGCGCCAGTTTCAGATGGTTCTGATAGAATGAATAATGTGAGAATGCAGGCCACAAAAGAATGGGCGGACAATCTGCTCAAGCCAGGTGCTTTGTTTTCTGATTGTTCTGATCAAGCCGACAACAGGAAAATGCACCCTACAGAGTGTTGGCCTAAGTCAGGCACGGAACTGCCTCGGCCCAGTGCTTCAGTTTCAAGTGGTCTGAATGACAAAACACAGACACTTCGGGACCAGTTGTATAGCTGGAATCCTTTCACATCTCAGAAAGTTAAGGATTTGGATGGCTCTGGTGGTGCAAAGGTGGAAAGCATTGGGTTCCAGAAGTCCAATGATTCGGGATTTAAGTTTGGAGCTGACCCACTTGCAAATTCTTCTTACTGGGGAAGTAGGCTGCCAGCTGAGATGGGCAAGTTGAAAATTGGAAATGAAATGGCATCTTCAGATATTAACAGTTCTGGTTTTATATTTTCTGCTGGCAGCAAGGGAAGCTCAAGTTCCAGTTTGGATTCAAATTCGAATTTGGGTGAGGTCCCCACAAAGGCTGATGCTTTTGTATTTGGAAGCAATGTGAAGAAAAGTTTTGGATCAGGCATGCAGTTGGCAGGTGAAACAATGGTGTCCAGCCTCCCGGATGAGATGACAAAATCGAAAGTGGAAGACAAACCTAGAGATGCCAATAACAGCACTAAGGTGAAAGAAAATGTCCATTTTGTCTTTGGAAGTAGTGAGAATGTTGCTGGTGCTTTTGGTGAAACCATGGATGCTATCCTCCCTAATGAAATGAAAAAGCTAAATATCAGAACTGGAACTGGAATGGGTGATGGCAAGGTGTTGGGGCTCCCATATGAGTTGAGGAAATTGAAAATTGAAGAGAAAGCTGAAGTTGATGATCATAGGTCTAACATAGATCACAAATTTCATTTTGTCTTTAAAAGTAATAAGAATGTCAGTAGTTCATCCAGTCGAAAGATGGATGCTGGTGGAACGGATGCAGGCCATTCTACTGGATCAACATCTGTTCAAGATGAAAACAAGGTCTCTGGGATCCAAGATGGGAGGAGGAAGCTGAAAATCGAAAGAAAAACCAAAGATGCCAATCTGAGCTCTAAGTTGGATGAAAAGATTGGTTTTGTTTTTGGCAGTAACAAGAATGTCTGCAGTTCATCCAGTCAAAAGACGGACATTGGTGGAACTGGTGCAGGCCATTCTACTGCATCAATTTCTGTTCAAGATGAAAGCATGGTCTCTAAGATCCAAGATGAGACGAGGAAGCTGAAAACAGAAGGAAAAACCAAAGATGCTAATCTGAGTTCTAAGATGGATGAAAATATTGGTTTTGTTTTTGACTGTAATAAGAATGACTCCGACAATGTTGATTTTGTCTTTGGAAGTATTAAGAATGTCCCTCGTTCTTTTGGTGGGAGCATGGGCACTGGTGGAAATGATATGAGTTGTTCAACCTCAACAACTACTGCAGAAAATGAGAATGGAGCTTCCGGGCTTCCAGATGAGGTGCAGAAATTGAGAATTGAAGAGAATGCTCAGGATGCTACACTTAGATCTAAATCGGATGAAAAGACTGGTTTTGATTTTGAAATTAATAACAACATCTCTGATAAATCTGGTGGAAATAGTACAAGCCATTCTTCTTTTGCTAGCTCTATGGAAGATGCACATTTTAGAAATTCAGGTTTTGGAATTTTCACTGGTTCCACCAGTGGCTGTGCCTCTGTTCCAGAATCATTCTCTTTTCAGCCAGGGATTCAAGGTAACAGTTTGGGCATGGGTCAGATTGCTTCCACTGAACTGAAAGGTGATCCCTCATTGCTCTCATCAACAGGCTCTTTTTATCAATCGGCCGAAAACAGGTCCACTGTGAATCAGGCTGATAAAAAGCCTGAGTTTTATTTTACAAGCACGCAACAAGTGTTAAAGACACCTCAATTGGATCTAAGAACAAACCAAAATGCTGATGGTTCAATGGATAGCTTGTTTGCTGGGTTAAGCCAAAATTTGGAATTCAGTGGCAAGCGGGGTACAGTTAAGAGTGTGGGATCAAAGAAAAAACGGGGAAAAATGAAGCCAACCCAGCAGGCTGGGATCCACTTTATTTCCAGTGAGAGAAGTTCACAAGAAAATTCAGAGGCGGGATCTCCTGGAAGTTATTCACCCATGGATTTCTCTCCTTATCATGAAGAAATTTCATCAGTTGATCAACATTCAAGAGAAACTTCTGTAGCTTCTGACCAGTCTCTTCCTTTTGCAACTAACCAAGAATCAATGAGTAAAAAAGAATCAAGTTATGTGGATGCAAAAGACGAAGATCTGCTTGATGCAACGCAATATCTGAATACTGATGAAAATGATATGGAATCTGGAGAATTAAACAGTGAAATATCCAACCATAATGTTGATGGGTATTCTGGTTTGAATTCCTTATCTTCAGAAAAAGAAAATGCCACTATCAGTAATGATGTTAATATAGAGATGCCAGCAAAAGGCGGAGGCACTGTCTTCTGTTTTTCTTCTCGTTCACATGATCCTAGTGATACCAACTTCACATTTGCTGCAACACAACCTACTCAAGGTTCATTATCAGCAGTCAAGCGTCTTTACAGAAAGAAAAATAAGGGGAAAGTTGCAGCTCCTGATTCTTATCCCTCAACTCCAGATGCAAAAGTTGGCTTGGCTTCCCCATCTTCTCAGTTCTTTTCACTTGCAAGTTCTTTGCAGCCAGGACCAAGTGAATACCAGGATGGAGTTGTGGCTGTCCCTCAGAATGAAGCAGATAAAGAGCAGGAGATTAGGCAGGAGTCTGTTGCCACAATCGCAGCCACTACTGCAGCCCAGGAAGCCTGTGAAAAGTGGCGACTTAGGTGTGTTTTGTTCTTATCCTAATTTTAATTGATGAATAATTTGATCCTTTGCACATAGATCTGCATAGGTTTTCATTTTGTACAAAAGAAGGCATGTTTCAGCAGTTTAGATTGTCAATGTCACAACCCTGCTTTGAGCATGCTGTGCCCCAGATTCTAGGATGAAAGATTGCAGCCATCCATTATTATTATTATTGTTGTTGTTGTTTCAATTCGAGTGGCCTTTCGAGAAGATCTTTGGCTGTGGTCAGTATGGGCACATCAGATGGAAGGTCTATATAATTCAAAGATATTTCCCTCATCTGCAATTATGGATCATGCCCTTGAGTTGGCCATTACGTTTTCCTCAATTCAGATTGTGATATCCTGATTGTTATGGTTTATATTTTTGTACACTTCTTTGACCACTTTCAACTTATTATAGTCAATTTCATTGGCTATGCTTTTTTGTTCTGCATTCTCAATTATTGAAATTGGTTGATCTGATGTAAACCAGGGGAAATCAAGCATATGCAAGTGGCAATCTATCAAAAGCTCAGGAATGCTACACTCTGGGGGTGAGTTGTGTATCTCCAAAAGAGACAACTAGAAGCTGCATCAGGGCTTTGATGCTGTGTTATAGCAACCGTGCAGCAACACGGATGTCCCTTGGAAGAATGAGAGAAGCACTTGGTGACTGTATGATGGCAGCTTCACTTGATCCCAACTTCATCAGGGTCCAAATTAGAGCTGCAAAGTAAGGTTTTTCTTGTGTTCATTCACTAGGTGGCATGTTGTGAGCTTGAGATGGATTAATTTCTTTGCTTACTGATTGGACTGGTTCATTGAGCAATTCAGTTTAAACCAGTTTGACAGCTGGTTCGAACCGTTTTGTAGCAGTTATATTATTTTCCAATACAAATTACAGTAAAAAGAAACTAAAGAAATATTACGCCAGAGCTGTGGACTAAAAGATAAAATTCATTCCACATTGCTATCTAAGCTAGCTGACACAGTTAGGAGTTTGTTTTTCATACAACATTACTGGTTCATTTGAGTTCACTGGTTGGGAAGTTTTAGTAGTTCCTCTGGATCTTCTAAGCTATTTTTTTTTCACCTAATCTGGCCAAACCAGATGTTTAGTCTGGTTCTTATATTGGAAGATATCTTCAGTAGTTATCAATAGGATGTGGTGGTTGTAATGGGGAATGTTGATATTGCTGAATGACTAGACATGGATAGAATCTGAAACATATGCATTCAGGAAACTTAGGAGCTTCAGTGCTTTTGAAGACTAGAGACATATTTCAGCTTCACACATCATTTCCCTTTTTGGGAAGAACTCTTGGTAAAGGCTTGTTACAAGCAGGAAATCTCACTTGATTGCATGTCCATCCATGTAGTTGACAGTGATTGAAGTTGGCCTTGAGGCCAATGATTGATGGCTCCAAATCAAACTGGATTTACTTAGATTCAACATACGTGTCAAGGAATTCCTTGGTGGCTAGTGTTAGAGAGATACCATGATCCAATAGAAGTGTGTTATAAGTGATGGTTGTTGTGAGGAAGTCAAGCTAATTAGAACTTGATAAACCTCCTTAAAAAGATCTTTCTTTCTTTATTTTTTTAACTGAGTAATTTCTTTTTCTATTTTGTCATGAGTTGATGGTATCGGAGTGCTAGTAGAAACATTTCTTTTTCTGCTTCTTGTTGCTACAATTCAATAGATTGAACTTGAGTATCTTCGCATCTTTCTAATGACGTTTAATTATGTTTTTTTTGTTCTTCTTTTTTCCTATCTTATGGCCTTCTACGAGTGCAAATTTTGGTTTCTGTTGCATTTGACTAAACCACCTAAGTATACTTTTCCTCATTTTATTATCTATCGATTCTGTCTTTATGTTATTTAATTTTTAGTTTTGTCTTTTCTAGTGTTTCTGTGTTACCACACATCTATTTCAATATCTTGATTTTGACTATACTTATTTTAGGGATGTCTTTTTGTTAACTGCACAACATCTGATATCGTAAAGCGTTGCCAATCTTATATTTATAATTTTTTATTAAATATGTCAGGCTATTTGTTGAAGATAAGAGTATGTTACTACACATGCACTTCAATGTCTTGATTTTGGCTATACTTATTTTAGAGATTGTTTTTAACTGCCCAACATCTGATATCTTAAAGTGTAGCCAATTTTATCCTTATAGTTTTTTCTAATATTTACTTAGTACTTGGCAATTGTGCAAAGTTCTTGAAAATGTCATTTGCTTCTCCCAATGTGCAATATCCACATCAATCTCTCTAATTTCTGAAACTCCTAATCCTAGATATAAAAAATGATCACTTTTGTGCACTAAACCTACAATCTCAACTAAATTTTCATTTTTATTCTTATTATCATTGAAGTTGCACTCCAAATACGCATTTTTAACTCGAATAATTTTTAAACTGCAGGTTCTTATGTGTCCCCCTATTCATACAGCTTCAATTTATGCATTCTATTAAAAAATGTCATTTTTTATACTGTAGGTTCTTATGTGTCCCTCCATTCATCCATTTCAACGTCTTTTTGTTCTTGTGTCTCGTCTATTAAAAAAATGTCATCTGCAAACAACATACTCGAAGACACCTCTTCATTTAAACATTGAGTATGGGCCTGTTTGAATAGGTGTAATAGGGAGTGAAATGGGGTGGTTAGTATAAAAATGATTTGGTGTAGAAAGACAATGTAGAATGATGACTGCATGATAGAAGAGAATCTGATGATTAGGATGTAAAAGTGGGGTAGTGATTAAAAACAATAAGATAACGAGTGGAAAATATAGGAGTGTTGGAAAACAATAGGGATAGTTATTAAAGAAACAAGGGTAATAGTGAAAAAAGGGGTTTGAAATGTAATATTCAACCTATTTGGTTTGAGAATGTAGTGTCTACTGTTTACAGAACATAAAATAAAGGGTGCAAAAGGACTACAACCCTTTCTACACCTATCCAAACAGCCCTAAGGTCATTCATAATCAAAATAAAGAAACACGGGCTTAATATTCAACCTTAGGCTCCATTTGGGAATGAGAAGAAGTGTTGGAAAACTTTTCGACCCTTTTCACTTCTATTAATGTGATTTGACATCTTAATTACCTAACAACCCAATTTTTTTATCATTATCACCAATCATTATTGTCAACCCTTTCATACAACAAGCCTATCTATTTTATATTTAGTTTATTTATAATCATTACCCTTAATCAGTTCACATCATTCCCTCACTCTTCCTCCACTTTTTCATATTCCCTTTTTTTCCTCCTCTTTTCTCAAATGGTTTGTAAACAAGGTGATATGGTCCATGCATTTATTACAGCTCTCTCATACATACTTTAGTAATATTGCTATATTCCTAGGTACCCTTCAACATGCTTTTTTCGAGTTGGAACAAACAATATGAATGAACTTCTTTTCTTCCCATATTTCTTCGTTGGTTGTTTGAGTAGGTATATATAGTTTTAGTAGTTGATGTTCTTTGCATAATCCTAAGTTGATTTTCTGATATGTTTATTTTATGTCTTGAACTTTGTTCTAGTTCTCTTTTTCAAAGCTTCATAATATGGCTGTTAAGTTTTAACTTTTAACCCATACAGTTATTACAATTGGTGGGATGGAATGGAATGAAAATGATGTCAGCAACATAGGGATGATGCTAGTCGTAAAGTGAATAAAGTCAAAATAGATAAGTAGATAATGATTGAAAATATAAGTAATGATGAAAAAAATAGGGTTGTTAGGAGGATTACATGTCAAATCAAGCATTGGGAAATGATTTTTCCATAGAATCAAATTACTTGAATTCTAAACCCAATCTATCGATCATGCCCTTAATGGAAAAGAAATTACCCAGCTACTTCATTAGAAACATTTTTATTTGTATTTTTTGCTAATGTAATGATCATGTTTTATTAAGGGCCTGATCAGAAACTTGGATTTTCTTGGAATGGAATTCAATTCCTTGGAAAATTTCATTTCCTTAGAATTGATTCGACATATACCTTCCATAACATCTCTATTTTTTTCCATCATTACCTATATTTCAATAATTACCCCTATTTATTTTAAACTTATTGACTTTATAGCTGACATCATTCCGCATCATTTCCTTGCCATTTAATTCCATTCCAATCAAACCCGAGTTACCGATCAGGCTCTATGTGTAGTTTGATGGGATGGTAATCAACCTCCTATTGCGATAGCAGCTGTTTGATTGTATTAAGGTGCTGGTGTCCTAAAATGGGTGATTTCTAGCTTATGTGGAACTACAAATTTGGTCGTATTGGACTTTACTGCTTTGTTTAATATACATGTATGGTAGCTGTTTATTTATTTTGTAAAAATTATAAATCCTATGTGACAACTGTGTAGATCTAGTGGCAAAACCTGTTATGTGTTGCTAATTCTCCAAAGCCCCCAAAACATGTTAATAACTTGACTTTTTCTCTGTTAATGCGTGAAATTCTTCTACAGTTGTTATCTTGCACTTGGGGACATTAAAGAAGCATTAAAACATTTCAAGAAGTGCTTGCAATCAGTAGAGGAAGCAAGTTTAGATCAAAAAATTATAACAGAAGCTTCTGATGGTCTTCAAAAAGCTAAGGTATGGCAATTCTTTATAATGTCTTATGTTAGCATATCTATGCATTGCTGTATGTTCTATAGCAGTGGTTAGTGATTCATCATGTGAAGCGTTCTCACTATTGAGCTTGTTTCCTTATAGTGAATGTTTACAGGTATTTTTATCATGTATCTTGTTTGCCAGCACTGAGTGCCTCATACAGAATGCTAATGATTCATGATGGGCTCCACCATGCTTAGCATATTTTTGGATACAATTAAACAATTCATGAATGCTTTTTTGTGAATGGCATGTAATTCTGCTAACATGCAGTATGGGCATGACCATGTTTCATCATGAGTATGGTGCCAGTTTACTTTGTTGGGTTTGAGAAAATAAAAAGGGGAAAAGACAAAGAAAAAAATTAAAAAAAAGATCCTTATTACAACTGGGCATTTTCAGGCCTGAATGTCAAGCCTACTTTTTTAATCTTACGATGCTCAGCTGCTTCTAAGATGCCTGCATCCTAGCTTGATTATGTTATTCTCATTTATAAGTTTGATGCAAATATATGCTAACTACAGCAAACACAATTGTCTGTCTCATTTTGGATATTCTGGTTGTTGCTCAAAATCGCAATTATATATTTCTCAATTTAATTTTATAATACAACCATTAGTTGGGGATCTTTTGTCATGAATACTAGAGAACACTTTTAAAAGGCCCTCATCTCTTGTTCAACTTTTAAACTGTTCTTTCACATTTTTGTCCGCCTTAACATTTCATGTAATGCAACTCCTTTGTCATTCAAAATGGTTCTAGAGTTGTGGGCTACTTTCTATAATTGGTTATAGGCTCGCTTTGCAAACCAACTACAAATAAAAATGAAACTGGCAAATGTAGTTGAGCATGCTACGATCACTAAAAGTTCATATTTGTCAGAGCAGATGAGGTTCATGGTAACTCTGTCATCTTTAGTAGTGTTCAGAGAGACTCCTGTTCATTTGTTTTCAATGTTTCCATTGTCTAGTGGTTGCTTCTGAAGTGCATTATTTGGATCAATGCAAGGATATCAGAAATTACTATATTTCAAAATAGTAGAAGCCTGGATGTTTAACTGACATTCTTATCACTTCGTGCTGAAAGAGTTTTGAGTTTGCTATTTTAGTGGCACTTGGATAAAGCCACATTGCTGGCACCTTGCCCCATTCCTACAACCTCAACTTTTGAACTATCGGGAGGTAGGCAAGAGATAAGGTGGTATATACAAGAGGCAAGGGCTGTTGGATCAAAATCTGTTCAATGAAGTCATCCCTCATGGGAGTGCCAAAACAACCTGTTGGCTGTTGCCGTTGTTTAGAAATCCAGAAACTCGTAGGATGAGTGGCATTATTTGAGATGATAGAGATGATACAATTCTTGTTTTTTCTGAGGCGGAAATTAGGGTTCTGTGGTGATGACTGGTGGGATTCAGCCACATCTACTGATATTTATGTGATAGAAGGTGACTGCAAGGTTTGCTTCCCTAGTTTGGTAATTAGCATCAGGAGATGTGAAATTTCAGCGAATGCTGTAAATTATGGTTCTCATTTTTAGATAAAAAGGAAGTTTTTGTTTCTTGTAATTTAAATGTGCGTCTCCCTTGGTTTTGAATATCAATATTGGACGCCAGCTGCCTGAAAAATTGATCTGAGAAAGCCATATTGGCTTTTATCAGATGGTATTTTGGGGTTCAAAAATTATGAAAAAAAATGTTAAATATTCAAAACAAAAAATTGAGAAATGCAAGAAATATACTTATTTATTATTTTGCATATAGAAAAAAAAGGTGTATCGATCCATTCTAATTCAGTCATTTGTGACATTGTCAAATGGGCTTGTGTCAGTTATGTAAAAAAATATTCTAGGCTTTAAACTTTTTTTTTTAAGTTATTATTATGATTTGTATGATCTAATTATGTTCTTTGATGCGCGAAAGTGTCACTTCAATTAGTGTTCGTAACATCAATAAATAATTATTTATCGTTGGCCTAGAAAAAATATATTATCATTTTTATCAGAGTTATTATCGTTTTTTTAGGAATTTTATAAGAAAAATAGAAAAGTTGGAAAAAATAGAAAAACTAAGAGATTTTCAATGAAACTTTGTAACAAATTATTATAAATATAAATATACAATTTGAAAAAAAATTAGACTAAAAAAGCCACCATTGAATGAATAATGGAAACATACATGAGAAATGCATATACGCAGACAAAAGGAGAGTGAACCTTAGCCATTATCTCTCCTATATTTAGTCAAAAAAGAAGCAATATAGAATTTTAAAAAAAGACCAAACAATCTCCTATATGCATCCAATAATGTATAAAAAAGATTCTAAACATTCTAAACTAACCAAGAAACATGATTTAGAATTTTTGGTAAACAATTTCTTTTTCAACAATTTAAAAAACAATTATTTAAGAATTCAAAATAAATAAAAATTATATAGGTAATTTTCTGATCACATTTGTAATACTATTATACTAAACAACCCATATCCTAATATATCTGTGCATTAATGCAACCCAATCTAATTTATTGTTTATTTATTTAATAAATAAATATAATTAACTTTTTAAAAATCTGTATCCATACAAATTCATGCTTAAAATAGCTAGGCATGTTGAATTGATCATGCTCCAAACACTGCTCTTTCAAAGAAATTTTGTTTTGGGCTCCCCCCCCCCCTTAAAATTCCTATTGTTTGAAAATCAGTATTTTTTGACAAATCTAACATGTTATTTTTGTTTCCAAGCATCAACAATAGTTGATTTTGGTTGAAACAAACGATTTGGCGATTTTCCCCAAATTGCATATCCATCCTCAATCTCAACAAATCTGTCAGATTCCACTATTGAAACTGATTTTAGTCTATATAAATCAGAGCTATAATGCATTACATATTACAAGCAACTGATTTCGAAATAAAAAAAAGAAGAAGAAGAAGACAACAGAAATCAGATTGATAGTGTTCGGATGCCTAGGTGGGAAAATCTGAGTTTGATCTTCAAAAAATAGGTTTTTCTCTTCCAAATTGAAAATGGAGTTTTTGATTTTGATAGTTGATTATGGGAATGGTGGATTCGAGGAGAAAAAATAGGCTTTAGGGGCTTCGGAGTGAAAACAATGTTCGAATGGCCTTCTTTTCCCATGTGAATAGATAATATCAGTAATCTAACCAATAATATTGGCAATTTATTGTGATAATTTGTAAACATCATGATATTAAATCAATAATATCGAAGATAGTATTGATATTTATAGGAAAACTTTAATTCAAGGTATTTATTTTATTGGTGAATGGGAGAAATCATCGATAATATCGATATTATGGACACTGGCTTCAATTTAATTATACCCTACACAATTTGCTTGACAAAATTTAGACTTGATATCTTGTTTCCTTTTCCCAATTCTAGTGTCATGTTTGTCATAAAGTTTTAACTACATGTGCATTTTGAAGTAGAGTAAATATGTGAATTATACTTTTTTGAAATATTCATAAAGTTTCAACTCAACTGTTAACCCCAGATTTAATACCATATATGTAGTCTAAACTTTAAACACTTTTTGAAATCCTCCACTGCAGTTGAAAATGGCTTTTCTTCCTCTACTTGACTCTTAAAGAAAGCAGAAATTCTTTTAATTTAATGAAAATAGCTATACTTGTTTTAATTTGTCTAAAGACTCTAAACTACTACTTTGCAGTAAAAAATGGATCACAACAGGATGGAATGCTGCTTTAAGTGTGGAAAATGAGACTTTTCCCCCAAACAATAGTTGTTTGTTGCAAAAAGAGGCATCAAATGATACAGGGCTGATATGCCCCACTTCTTGTTGGTCCAGCCAATATTCCCCTTTATTGTGTGTTGGCTCATGTTGATACCAATATCATCCTGCTTTATTGCATCGGATATTCAAAAACATGGTGCTTGCTTTGTTTCTATAATAAAATTTGTGTCCATCATTTGGATTTGGGGCTCTGTTAGTATTGGCAGTATTGCCATTTGAATCTTCTTCCAATTACAACAGATATGTATGGAGGAATTGCAACTGAACCTGTTTTTGACCTCCAAAGGCCAAAGTTTATAGTTTCAAGTTTTCAGCATCTTTGATAATCTATGGGAAACTGAAAGCAAGTCACCCCTTTCCTTTTTTCTGTTTCTCTGAATATGTCATAATTTATCTTGTGAATGATTTTCATTTTTATATTTAAGATCATTTTCATATATAAGACATTTGTCACATATGTGGGCAATTTAAGTTTAATTTGACTTTGGGATGTGTGTGTGTGTGTGCGCACGTGTGTGTGCGTCTGTGTAATTTAAGTTTAATTTGAATTTGGATTTAAGTCTGATGTGCACGTGCATGTGCGAGTTTAATTTGAATTTGGATTTAAGTCAAATGTGCGTGTGCATGTCACCCCCTTTCCTTTTTTCTGTTTCTCCAAATATGTCATAATTTATCTTGTGAATGATTTTCTGACTGTCACCCCCTTTTTTTTCTGTTTCTCTGAATATATAATTTATCTTGTGAATGATTTTCTGACTGGCAGCAAGTTGCAGAGTTTATGGATTGTTCTGCTGAACTTCTTTGTCAAAGAACGTCCAGGGATGCAGCCAATGCATTGCAAAGCATTGTCAAAGCTTTGTCTATGAGCCCCTATTCTGATGACTTGTTAGAAATGAAAGCCGAGGCTCTCTTATTGGTATTTTCTTATGCTTTTCTAATGCCTGTGCATGGTTCAGCTCCCTTTTTCTAATGTGAATATTTCTTTCTTATCTTTCGTATTGTTGTTCCTTTCTTTCGTTCTTCTTCTTGTTGCAGCTACCAAGCAATATTGATTTGGTGATTGGAATTAGATTTGGTCTATCACCTCTCCTAAATCTTGTCTTGACCATTTGACAAGGATGGACAACTACCGATTTCCAATCATGGCATTTTTCTGTTGGTCATGCTTGACAATATGGATAATCTGATTTTGTTCGTGGGGGACTGCAATCTTGCATCTTAGGTTTTCCCATTTATTGGATGAAGAAAATCTTGATTGAGCATAATATATCAGCTCTGGATTTATTTCTATGAACTTTTGACTCTGGCATTAATTTATTGTTCTAACATCCTACAGCTGCGGAAGCATGAGGAGGTGGTTCAGCTGTGTGAACAGACAATGGAATCTGCAGAGAGAAATTCTGCTTTAAGCGGTGATGATGGCAAGTTAAAAACTGTGGATGTTTCTGCAAATGTAAATAATTCCTCTGGAAGGCTTTGGCGGTGGCGCCTTATGTCTAAGTCTTACTTTTACATGGGACGGCTTGAGGAGGCTCTTGATTTACTTCAAAAGCATGAGAAAGTGGGACCCCTTGTAGAAAAGTAACTGACAATCCTTTGTTTTATATTTTCAATTTAAATGTGTATTTTTTATATTTTTGATCTAAACGTGTATTCTTCTTTGCGTGTTCTTT
Organism: Pouteria campechiana; assembly: GCA_036873735.1. Taxonomy (NCBI): domain Eukaryota; kingdom Viridiplantae; phylum Streptophyta; class Magnoliopsida; order Ericales; family Sapotaceae; genus Pouteria; species Pouteria campechiana. The sequence continues at coordinate 27,395 of JAYJMB010016019.1, forward strand.
TCTAATACTAAACAAACCTGGTGTAGATTTGGAAGCAGGATGCCAGAATCTTCAGTTGCATTTGCTGTTACTGTGCAGGAACTATTACATCATAAAGTACGCTTTTTCGTTCCTTTTAGATTTATTTTTTACCCATGAACTTCTTGAAATGTTTTAAATGTATAACTGATTTTTAATTAACAGCCTTTTAGTGTGTATCCTTATTCTTGCCTCCTCTTTTTATTTTTTTCCCTGAGTTTTAATGTTATTATTCTTGCTATTGCACTCGGGATGATAAGGTTCTTTGCATTCTTCACAAATTATTGGCTGAATCTGCCTGCTACTACCTTCTATGGCACTATGAGTATTCTTCTACTTCTTGAATAAGTACAAAATATTTCCATTGAAAAAAAAGAGATGGTTACCACAAGGCTTTTCCATAACTTCATTAACTCTCTTTCTTTGCTGCCACTCTTTATGTTGGTTATTCTTTTTCATATCTGGGTGTGATGTTTCCTTTTCCATTGTTACTGTTGGTTCTCTGAGAGATGGAAAAAAATACTTACATATTTTACCTTTCGTGCTTTTTGACCGCAGGCTGCAGGCAATGAAGCTTTTCAAGCAGGAAGACATTCGGAAGCAGTTGAACATTATACTGCTGCTATAGCATGCAGTGTGGAATCACGGCCTTTTGCTGCAATCTGTTTTTGCAACCGTGCTGCTGCGTACCAAGCTTTAGGCCAAATTGCAGATGCCATTGCGGATTGCAGTCTTGCAATAGCTTTAGATTCTAGTTATCCAAAGGTTTGTTCAAAACACAATGTGTTTAAAGAGCAAATGTACAGGCACCACTGTTACCATCACCATTATTGGCTTCTCCTTGGTCATTTTATTCTCAAATTCATGATTTCTTGGCCAATGTTCAATGACCATCTTTGTACACATCATGAACGCTATATTCCTGCTGGGCAAGGGATTTGCAAATTGACTGTATTTTGACTGCAAGGGAATAAGCAGCTAGTTTTTCCCGACATGAACCTTATTATTTTTCCCTGGATTCTTTTTCCCTTTGTTGGACATGAACCTCATCAAACAATTTTGGCACCAGCATTCATGGTTGTTGCTGTTTGAGAAATTTCTGTTAGTTTTTGGGATTGGCTTTAATCCTCTTATCTTTAGTTTAAGGAAGCATTATCCATGTAACTGTAGCTCCTGTGTTCTATTTTCTGTCAGTGGCTTGGTGTGTCTGCCAGTGTAAAGTTGTTACTCATTTGTGCAATTTGGTTCAAGTTATTTGGAAATTTGGTTCCATTTTCTAATTGCATAACTATTATTTGTTAGGCAATTTCTAGAAGGGCCACCTTACATGAGATGATTCGAGACTATGGCCAAGCCTTGAATGATCTTCATAGACTCATTTCTCTTCTTGAGAAGCAGATCGAGGACAAGGCCAATCAGGCTGGAACATCTGGTAGATCAAATACTGGTGTGAATGACCTAAGGCAGGTTCGCATACGACTTGCAATGGTGGAAGAAGAGGCTAAGAAGGAAATCCAATTGGATATGTACCTGATCTTGTAAGTTATTGTTTGATTTTGGTTCACATTGCTTATGATTGCTGGTGTTTGTGATGGGAAGATTTCATCAAGCAGCATTAAATCATTTCAACCATTATAACCTTAAACCATGATACCACTATATATTGTCTTAAATTCTGCATGTTGAAACAGGGTAAGTATTTCTAGAAACCTGAAATTCTGGCTTTATATGCTTTACTATTTCTTACATTCAACACAAACTGGAATAAAAAAAATGAAGATTTATGCTAATATTTCTTAAGCTACAGCTTATAATCATGTAGGTTTGAAAATAATGACTTCCACCATTCATGATATTTTTTTTTAATATATTTATGTTATACTTCATATTTCTACATTATGCTAGAATAACACTAACAATCCTATCCCTGGTGCGCTATGCATTGGAGGAAGTGACACACCACGAATCTGTACATGTACCAAAGTTACCCGCTACCCACAGTCTGGGTTTGGCTGCAAGCCTGCAACTGCAATGCACTGTTGGTCATCTTACTTATTCAAAGTTTAAATATCTAGCGATGATTTAAATTCTCATGCATTGGTCTTGGTGAGAGAATAGCAAAGGTCTTGATATGTTTTGTTTAAGATGTTGGCTTAGAAATACTCTTAAGGGAACATGTGTAGGTTTTTTTTTTTTATTCTCTGGCTTTTTCATTGCATATTCTGCTTTGATAAATTTGGTGCTGTCACTCTGACAGATATTTTTTTTTTGTTTTTTTTTTTGGTTTCTTTACGTGTCTGTTTGTTCATGGTACAATTCTATCACTCAGTTCACTGTTTCTTCACTTCTGTCAGCGTTTCATGGCTTGTTTTTTCTGTGACAAGTGATGGGCTGTGAGTTGAAATGTTGGCAAAGTGTGTCATACAGCAAACGTTATGTAGTTAACCTCCTTAATTGCTACCAGACTTGACAATAATGTGGCTGCAATGGGTGGCCCATGCGTGGACGCTGAATGTGGATCGTGGCTATTTCTCCATATCATTCATTGTTTTGATGTCATTTAGAAGTTATTTCTGATGCTGAATAGTCAAAGGGCCATAAGCATTGTGCATCATGTATTTCAAATCCAACCAATAGCTGTATACATTTTATTCAGTAATCCAACCACCACCTTGTTGAGTTGATTATCTTGATTTTTTGGATCTTGTTATGAACATGGTTGTTGTTGCTTGGTGACACATGGAGATGCTTGCAGTCTCAGGGAAGCACTTCTTTTGCTGAGAATCCATTATTTATCTGACATATTTTTTAATGTTGAATTCTTGTCTCTACATGATGCATAAATGTGTTCAAGGTCTTTTCTTCTTCTGTGTTCATTATAAGCCTCGATTCTCTATTAGACACATCAACTTGTTCCCTTAATTCCCAATCTCAATACAGGGGAATTGAGCCATCATCAACTGCATCAGACATCAAAAAGGCATACCGCAAAGCAGCACTTAGACATCATCCAGATAAGGTCATTTTATATCTTCTTTTTTGTTTCATCCCTCTGATCTTTTAATTTCATTTTTTTTTCTACTTTTTTCTCCTTTTTACATTCAGTTTATTGTGGCTGTAGGCTGGCCAATTCTTGGCAAGGACTGAGAATGGGGATGACAGTGTCTGGAAAGAAGTGGCGGAGGAGGTCCACAGGGATGCAGATAGGCTTTTTAAGATGATTGGAGAGGCATATGCTGTAATTTCAGACCCCACCAAGGTACTTTGTTGATGTTTTGTGTGCTTGAGTTCTTTTGCCTGTCTACACTTATCTTCCAGTTTTTTTTTCCTCTTTATTTTTCTTTTTACTTTGTGCCATTAAGCATCATTTGTTTTTTTGGGGAAAGGGGTTAGGTGAAGGTGGTGCGGATCTTTTAGAATACTTGTTGCTCTCTTGTTCAACCAACAACTAAATGGAAGCCATTGAGAAGATGGAGAAATGGGGGGGAAACAACTTGTAAACTGCTAGGACTAATGACAGGGAATTGTGACGGCATTGTATGCGTGAACCACTCTGATGGGAAATGTTCTGCACAGCAGAAACACTGTCAAACAATTTCATTCGTGTCGTATCTTCCAGGAAATCTCCATTTCATGCATCAAATGTGTGTTTCAACAGTCAAAATTTCCATTGATTTGTTGCTCGTGTGTTCTGATATTTATTGTAGCGTAAGCGGTATGATGCTGATGAGGAGACAAGGAATGCCCAGAAGAAAGGAAATGGAAATGGCACTCCTAGGTCTCCACAAGATGTTTATGACTACCCATTTGAGCAAGGTGGCGTTAGGCGGCGGTGGCAGGACACATGGAAGTCGTATGGAAGTGCACAAAAGCGATGGTCAGAGATGTCTCGATCACACAGGTATTCTTGATGAATGCCCTGGACTGAGGGGAGAACCAACGGTGCGGAGTGAGGTCACAAGTATATGTGATGTGCTGTTTAGATACAGTACATTTGATTTTTAATGGCCACGACTGCATCAGACAAGACCCAAGGAAAATATCTGCCAAGGAAAGCTAACCAGGGTTGCCTGTCGAATGTGCATGTGATAGAGGCAGGCTGTCTTGCAGATGTCGAGGCAAACATGATTTTTTTCAAATTTCAGTCCATCTACTCTCCTTTTTGGCTACATGCCATACAAGATGGAGGTTAGAAAGGATGGTTAAGAGTTCACGTTCTCGTAATTGTCTAGCAGGCCCAATACTGCCTGATCTCTCAGCTGTAGTGTAGTCACTGGTTTAAAGGTGGTCTCAAACTTGAAAATGTTGCTATCTTGGTGCATGGGGCATTTACGACAGTCGTACATGAAGCTGCTAAAGACCCCAATGTACCAGCGATGTCTCTGGAAGGGACGCAAAACTTGTGGGAGAGTGTAAAAGATCGGTTTGTAACGGAGGAAAGATGATTGTTTTTGAGAAAGAATTTATTGCACAGTAGTTGGAGGATATGTTGCCATGTTTCCTGCATTCTCGGTTGGGGAAGAGCAGCATCAAGGACATTCAATACAGCTCATAGGTAGATAAATTACGCCATTCTTTTGTTTTTTAGGCTTCCTTTTCTTTCTTCCCCCTTTTTGTTTGTGCCATTGGAATTTTGGTTTACTAAGATTTTATTTGTATGGTTGTGAGGCTTTGTGCTTCCATTTTTCTTGACTGAAGTGAGGTGTGGCAATGTATCATTTCTATGTAAATTGAGGGAATTTATCACCCGCTATATATGCAGATGGCATTCTTATATATTTTGGGAGGAAACTATTTCATGTATTTTTAAATGTTTTGAGACCGTAGCCCAGATCTGTGGAGGCGAAGGTGCTACTAGAGTCGGCTTAGGTGGGGTTAGGGTCGACCATATTTCTGAAGTTTCAACCTCAAGCCTAGCACATTCCTATTTCTAAAAACTTGATTTTAGCCCTTAACTTGATTCTTGGGTTCGAGTTTAAGGTCTAGATGACATTTGGGTTATTGTGTATAATTTTCACTTTAAATCTTTTACAAATTAATAATTTATTTAAAATAATTCATGAAAACATTATGATCTAATCAATCAAACCAGCTAGCAATTGAAACAAGTGATAGCTGTTCCATTCAGATTTCTTTCTAGTGGAAAGCTCTTCAATGTGAGTGCTTAATATGCATGACTGTTCAATGAATTAATGGACCTAATTTTCCATTGATGCTCAAACATACGTTTTGAAGTAGGGGTGCAAGTTGAATTGGGTTATATTTGGTCGGGTTGAGTTATATTTGGTCAAAGGTCAACCCAATCTTATTTGTAGATCTGGTTGGGTTGAAATTAGCCTTACCCTTGCCCAAACTTCTAAAATTTGGATTGAATTCAGGTTAGTTTCAAGGTGACAATTTCGGTCTATATTTCTTATACATGCATATTTTGAACCAATTTAAAGTACTTAGTTGTATTAAATATTTTTACACGGGAAAAATTTTGATATGAAAAATAAATATGTAAGGATTATGTATTAAAGAGCAGCTTAAGGTGACTTTGGCTCTCAAAAGAAAGAAGTGAAAATAGCATTGAGTTTGAAATTACATTCCTACACAAAATTATTGGAGGAGTTTGCAATTTTATTTAAAATAATATTCAGTGGATAAAAGATTAAATATTTTTAAAAAAAAATGTTAAAAAATGGGTTAGGACACAGCCATTTTAACCCAACCCTAACCCTCCAGTTGCATCTTTCAACCCTACTTGATCCTACGTGTCAAAAGGGGATTTCAACCCACCTAAAGCTTGGGTTGTGACATTTGGGTTCAAGTTGACCAACCCAATTTTTTGAAGCAATGAGCTGAACCATGTTGAGTTTTAATTGAGTTTCCTACAGGCTTTTGAAAGTCAGAAAACTTAGTCCAAGATAAACCTAAAATTGGTTTAGTGGTTGAAACACACTTTTTAAACTTGAATAAGGTCCAGCTTAAAATTCAAAATTACAATTAGTTTATCACATTTACTTTGAACTGAATTAATGTCAAGTTGAAATTAGTTAACATATTTATTTAAGATGATGATTAAATAAAGTGATTCCATACGACTTTTTTTTTCGGATTTAATTTGATGCTTTAGTTAGATGGCTGTGTGATTCCACACATTTATATAATTTGACACCATCGTCTTTCAAAGCATTCATTTTATCTAAATAAATAATTTTATAGCATTTCAGAACTTAAGTAGATTGATATAAAATATTTTTATTTCGTATATAGTCTCATATCTTTTTAAATGTTCTGATGCATACTAGCTTTTGATTGAAATAATTTCAATTATTTTAACTTAATAAATAGTGTTATGTATGATTGATATATTACATTTCATGTAATCATCAGGATTGATTAAAATGAAAAGGTTAGATGGAGATTCTATTCAATCGGTTATATTGAATTATAATTTTAACTCGAGTTTCACTTACCTTAACCCAACGTTAAATTGGAGACGGTTAGGTAGCGATCTTCTCACGCAAAGCCTCTCTTTAATCTCCAGCCAAAGTGGGGGTAAGATTTCATGTTGATAATATCTTGTGGTGCAGAATATCTTGAGTATAATTTTATTTATTAATGGTGTATTTAATGATGAGTAAACCATTTTTCATAACCTTTTTCATATGATTTGATATTTTAACTATCAAATAAACTTAAAGTTTCTTATTGTTATCTATATTTTTTAATTATTATTTCTCATTATTTTATACAAAAAAATATATGTACTTTATTTTTAGTCATTTCCTTCTTTTATATTTCTTTTTTTCTCACCTCTTTTCCCCATCTTTAAACATTGGAGAAAGTTGTTTGCACTAACATTTAGATACGTCCTGATTAAAGTAAGCCACGAATGTAGATTTTCCACCATTGCATTTATTTTAAGATTGCAAATGATAGATATCTTCTTATATCTATCATCTAAATAAAAAAATGTACATATCTTGACTACTCGATCAAATAGTATTTAAGTATTCATATAAGTGGGCCATTTCATATTTTTACAGGAAATATTCAATATTTGTAATTTTCATCTAATGTGACCCACGTAAATATTTGATTTTAAAAAGGCAAATTATATTTAAAATATTTTATAAGGTGAGACTAGCTTGATCCCTTTATACTTCAACAAAGAATGCATGACAGCAGCAGCCTGTGTAACGGGAAATGGAAAAACTATGAACCGTTCAAAACTCTAAGAATAATGGGAAAGGAAATAAGACTAATACACCTTCGGTTTAAGCTTACAGCTATAATTTTCTGGGGTTTTACGATCACCGAATCATGATCCGACAGCTGAAAGCGGACGGACCATTTTCAAGCGCCCGAGTACGAAGAAATGGACTCAGCTAGAGCATTGCCGCTTCTTTTTCGCAGGTATAAAACAACTCGAACTGACGAATGGCGCCATTTTCGTCCAGCTCAAAAACCCTAAACCCTTTCACCGTTTCTGTGCAGAGAAACCCTCATGAAAGCCCTATTCTGCCCGTTTTTTTCATTCTCTTCCCCAATTTTGCAATCTTTTCGTTTCAGCGGCATCTGTAAAACTTCGGTTTCTTCGCTTCTGAGTTCTCTTCAACAGGTACTCTCTCTCTCTCTCTCTCTCTCTCTCTCTCTCTCTTCTCGAGTTTTTTTTTTTTTTGTTTTTGTTCTCTGTTGGGAGCAAAACTTGGTTATTTGATGTCTTTGGGAGATATTTTCTCTTGTAAATCTGTTTTCTTGGGACTTCAAATTGAACTTTGGCTGCAGCCATCATCCATGGCGACTCTGTGCCCGCATCCATTTAGGCTTAGGTCCAGATTTTATGTTGATCGATCATCTGGCTATGCCTTTTCAACAATCTCATCCCAGCAAGACCGATATGCCTTTCGAATTATTCCCCCTATGTGGCCAACATGATTTGTGGACTGAGCTATTATGTGAGCTTCTTAAAGACACTAAAACAAACTGCCTGAGGTGAGGTTCACTGGTGCTTGTATGGTTGTCCACCTAGAAAGCTTTATGTACTTGCTGCTGATTGCGTGTGCTTCACAAGTTCCCTACATCAGAGCTGCTGGGTGTTACTTTGCAGTGATATTCCCTTGTTAAGAATTTGAATTGGTCATTCTAGCCATCAAATTGATGCAATATGTTGGTTTTATAGTTCTCACGCTCTTATCTAGATGAGGTGTCGCTTAGAGTTCATTTTGTCTTTCCCAGGTATGGTTGTGCCCTGGTATGTTGTCAGATTCGGTGTCTTGGAAGTTGATTACTGGTATTCATCGTTTATGGGTCCTATCTGCAAACCTAGAATTTCCTTTTATTCATAAATTTAATAATTAATATATTTTGTCATAAAGTTAAAGGGATGGATCTTTCATCGTCACAAACTGGTTTGAAATACCTTTTTAAAGATACACCTCATCTTGGTTGCTCATAGGGGTTTCATGTGGTTCAGTTTTCTGGGTTCTGTGATTGATATTCGCAGACTGAAACCTATATTCCTGTCTTTATTGCCCATTTGTGGTGATTGTTTCTTCGAAGTCGGGTACATTGGTGGTTGTTCCATGTGTTTTCTTCTTTCACACTGCCAATTATAAGTATGTTTATTTCCATTTTCTGAGGTCCTGCAACTGTTTTAATTTTTTCTATACATACTGGTTTTTCTCCTTTTCTATGATTCATGTATGTGAACCTTCACATTTAATTTAACCTCCAGAGTGGAAATGTTGACACAAGCAATGCTACTGGTGGGTTACGTCAATGCCTTTCCACAGAAGGTACACCCTAACATTGCATTTTCCAACAATCAATTTCATTTAGTTCATTATCTGTATAATTGTCCTGTGCCACCTTCATATATTTTAAGTAAAGGGTATGATCTGGCATTCATAAATTGTTGTTTGTGTGCAAATCTGTCTGTCATGTGAGACATTAGCATAAGACAAGGCCATTCCTTCAGGAAACTTACTGTAATTAGAGTATCTACTTAGTTTCTTTTGTAGACCATTTACTTCAGTATTTGGTGTATTTGAAACTAATTAATTTTGCAGCTGAGGCTTTATTTGAATGTGAAGTGGATCAACCATATGCTAATGATGGAAAGTTGATGGAGAAGGATGCTGCACTTCATCTAGCTCTCTCCCGACTTTCCGGTGATTTTAATAGAGAATCCATGCTATCATTGCGTCGTTTTTCTGGTTCACGATATGTACCAGTTATCTCTACAGGTTCTCTAAAGCTTGATCTGGCTCTTGGAGTTGGAGGATTACCTAAGGTAATCATGGTCAATGGCTTCAATGTATTTGGACTTTGGAGTTAGTATTGGGTTAATTTATTCCTAGTTATTGATTTTGCAAAGTTTGAGCATCAAATGCACAATTTATGGCTTAGAAAATCACCATTTATTCTTTATGAGTTCTTGTCATAAACTGAGCCTTCTTTGTGGAATGAGTAGCAGGTTTCTAGCTTAATCACCAATCAAAGGTGAAACATTGATTCTGCTGGTCATAAGCTATATATTTTAGAAAAAATCTTTGAAAGGCTATAGTGCAATTTATATGTACAGAATTCTTAGCACTAGTCATGGGAACCAGCAGAAAGCCTAACTGAAATGAAAAAGTGATGTACATGAATTTTTACTGTAGAGTGTAGACTTTAGTTCATCTCATGAAAACTATACAATTGTTAAGTATTCCATCCTTTTTCTGAAGAACAGCATGTTTTTTACTGAAGCTGCTGCATGTAAACAAGCTGGTGCACTGTTTCAAAGCTGTTGCTTAAAACTGTCCTCTTGAGGAAGTGAGCCGCCAAGTAATATACCATTGCAGTATGGTGTTCCTTCTTGGATTCCTGCCTGTATTTTAGTGTGTGGAAAGTGACGATTTTCTTTTTGATTAGCTGAATTTAAGTAAATATATAAATTCCTGACATATGTTGTATGGTCTGCTAATACAGGGAAGAATGGTTGAAATCTATGGCCAAGAAGCATCTGGCAAAACAACACTGGCCCTTCATATCGTCAAAGAAGCTCAGAAGAACGGAGGTTCTTAAGTTGTTATTTTCCATATTTCAATATTTGGAATTACTAAGTTATAATCAAACATATACTTTGCGATTTAGAACAAGATACTTTGATAACAAACTGATGTAGAACAAGATGGAGAAGAATTTGGAAGAAAGAGGAAGAACCCTCTGAAGGAGAAGGAAGGGAAGAAATTAGGAAGCATTTGAGAAGAGTAGGTACTAGAATAAAAGAAATATGAATTTGATGAGAAGAAGAAAAGGCTAGAAGAGGAAAATTTGACTTTCAATTGTCAATCAACAGAACTTTGAACAGTCTCAACTCTCATACCAGCTACTTAATATGTAGAGGCTTATATGCAAAATAAAACTCAAATTTAAGCAGCTATAAATAAAAAATAAAAAATGAAATGAACTTTTGATCTAAGCAATCCATCAAGTTAATTTATATTTTGATCACTTTAGTCCAATATAAATTAATAAATCTAGAGTGCAAGAAATATTCCTGTATTTCGCATCATTCTCCTTGGCTTAAAAGCAACTTGTCATCAAGTTTTAAGGTGACCTAAATAATTAAATCTTTCCTGTAACATAGTTTTTCAACTTAGGTGGCAACTGATGATGTAATCCAAAATGTTAAGCCCGTGTCTCAGCTGAAAACACCACTTGTTTCTTCTCCTTTCATTGATTCTCCTTGTACTTTTCAAAGGCTTCCAATGTTTTAACAACAGACACCATGTAGATTTAATTTTTGACTTCTTTATTTGACCTTCATGCAATGACTGCTGCTCCACTTTTAAGGTAGTAAACTCATCATTGGGGATAATCTTGATCTTTTGTTTGTTCATATCTTCTAGATTGTTGATCTTCTCATTGTTTGAATCTTGCTTTACATTCAAATCTCAACAGTCTCAAGTTCGTTATGAGATGACTTCTCTTTAGTGACCAAGTCATCTTTTTCTTTTTGTTTTTCAAATGCAAGGATGAGCAGTTGGTTGTTTCAACTCCATGGTGTCAATATTTGATTCATCCAAATCATTATTTTTATGATCATTTTGGCTGAAAAGGTTTGCATTTGTGCTTGGAATGTTTTGCATTTGAGTTTGAAAGGGTTGTGTTTGGATTTTCAAGGACTCTCATAATTTGTCTTGGCTTTTAGATACAGCATCAAAATTAGAGCCAATTTCAGCCTTGCCTCCATTTCCCACCCCCCAGAAAGATTGGATTTGTTTTATTATTTCAAAAGAATTAGGCTTTCTGAAAACTCAGAAAATTTTAGGTGAACATCTTGTGATTCTTTTAAAATGAAGGGGTTATTTAGCAATTTTCTGAAAACTGTGGAATCTTAGTATTTTCAGTAAACAAAGGGTTGTCATGCAATTTGTTGAAAACATGATGTCTGTTGTGCAAATTTTCATAAATAGGTGTTTTCGTCATTTTCAGAAAATATCTTTTTTCTAAAATTTGAGAAACAGAGGGGCTAATATGAAATTCAGTGATGATCAGATCGTGACTTTGAAAATTGAATGCAAATTTCAAAATGAAGGGTGTTTTCAAAATTTGAAAAATGAGATGGCCTATTTGGAACCAGAGAAGAAAAACCTTATTTTAGTGGAGGTTTTCTTCCTCTCCCATCCATGGCAGCTAAGATGTTTCCATGGTTCTGTCAAATCAATTGGCAATAGTAAAGTAGGAGCAAAGGCAACAACAGGGCATGTCTTCTTCTTCTTTGGCTTAGTGCATTTCTTCTTCACGTAAGGAGCACTAGGGCACTGGGGATACTCAAATTGACTCTGAATGGTGGTCATGAATTGTAGCAACAGTGTGAAGAAATTCAGAAGTGACATTGATGGCAGTTTGATAGGGTGAGGAGAGTTGCAGCTTGTAGCTTTGGTAGCAGGAACCCCTCAGTAGTGTGCTACAGCAGGAAACTTAGTGACTGCAATGGCAGCGCGCAACAGGAACAGTGCGTTGATGGTAGTCATGTGTGGGTCACAAATCTGAATGGCAGAATGTTTAATGATTGCAGATGCTGTGATTGGTGATGGTGGACAGTGGATTGAATGGTGTGCTCAGCGGCAGTGAACAGCAGGACGAACAGAAGGGACTCTCATACTGGGTTTTGGCTTTGATACCAAAATAACGAAGAATAAGGTGCTCTGATATCAAACTGATGTAGAGCGATGTGAGGAAGAATCTGGAAGAAAGAAAAAGGATCCTCTTAGAGGGAGGAAGAGAAAAAATTAGGGGAACCAGAAGGGAAGAATTTAAGAAGAATATGGACTAGAACAGAAGAAGAGAAGAATTTGCGAATTAGAAGTAAATATTTAGAAAAGAGGAAAACTCAAATTTTAATAATTAATCAACTGAACCTTGAACTATACTAATTCTAATACAAGCTATTTTATTTATAGTGATTCATATACCTCTAAGGTAAGCAGCTACAAGTAAAAATTCTAAAAAAAATAATTAACAAAAAATTTAAATATCTGGTCTAAACCATTGATGAAGTTGATCTATATTTTGATTTGCTCGATGCCTACATAAATTAATAAAAATATCATTGCAAAAGTTATTTCCATCATGTACTACATCCGTTGGCTTCAAATGGATAAGCCAGCTTCATATATTTATTTTTAGTCTGCCCTTAGCTGCATGCAGACCAATGAATGCATTCATATATAGAGGTATTCTCATTCTGGTTTTAAAAGTTGCGAACTGCAAACATGAAGATTTAGGAATTCCCTGATGTCTTGTTTCTTACTTTCGGAATTGAAAATTTTTTCAATCCACATCATCAAATATCAAATATACTTCTAAACTGCTTGGTTCTCAATTAGTAGAAACAGATGAATGAGCTTCTCTCTCTTTAGTTGAGAATAGCTTTTAGTTGGATCTGTTGTGCTTGACTACTTTCAATGTCTCTGTTCTTAATAATGTACCACAGTTTCCTGTAATGACTCTGATTTCAAAATTTGCAGGATATTGTGCATATATTGATGTAGAGAATGCTATGGATCCAACACTTGCAGAATCCATTGGTGTGGACACTGAAAATCTTCTTATTGCTCGACCTAATTGTGCTGAGAATTCCCTTAGTGTGGTAGATACTCTTGTCAAAAGCGGATCATTAGATGTGATTGTAGTTGATAGTGTAAGTATTGTCTGCAGGAAGCTAATAACTGTTGGCAATAATTATATTCTTATTTCATTCTTTTTCTTTATCTTTCAACTTCCAATTGTCCATTCATGGTGACAGGTAGCTGCACTTGTTCCCCAATATGAACTCGACAACATCATAGATCTGACTGGTTCAGAACTTCAGACTCGGTTAATGAAGCAAGGACTACGCAAAGTTCAGCATTCTTTGAGCCGTTCCCAAACTGTTTTGGTTTTTGTCAACCAGGTAGAAGCCTTTTTCCATCTCATATATCTATTTTTTCCTCTTTTATTTATTTATTTAATAATTTGTTTCAGATTCTGGCCTGCGGAAGGGACAATTTGTGTGAATTTTGTTGGTTTGACGTGTTATGTTCAGATAAGATCAAATTTGAGAATGTTCCAAGGTTTCGAGCATGCAAGTGAGGCAACTTGTGGTGGAAACGCCTTGAAATTCTACGCAGCAGTACGCATGAGAATCATGAGAAAGGGCCTGCTGAAGACTGCGGATGAGGTAATGTTCAATTAAATTTCACGATGTTGTCTTAATCATGAAAAGTTCCCATCAAGGGCATACGCGACTTTCACTCTGCAGTTTTGTTGTTTAGGACAGATGCAATGTAGTTGCACCTAATATCATAAAAGTTTTGCAGCCAATCATCCCTTTCAGTGGAAAATTTCATGACAAGTTGCAGCATTTTTCATCTATATTGAACAATCAATTTGAATTTGAATCCATGAGTATAGCTTATGTTTTCCGTAAATCTGATTCTCTCTCACAAGCATGAACCTTCATTGCACTCTTGGTGATGATGCAAATGATAGCTATCATTTTTGACGTTCAGAATTTGTTCATGATGATGGCATCGAAAATTGATCATCAAAAAGTACGAATGGAAATTTCAAAAGAGAAGTAAAATAAGAAAATGGTACTTTAATATTACATTCGGCTACAGGATGTTTCCGATGATTATGCCATATTGCTAGTTCTAGGAGTTTTGTATTCACCTTGAATCAAATTTGTCAGATTTTCTATCATCCACTATACCATGCAGTTGATCCCCCCTCCTCCAACAAAATGAAAGGTCAGTTGACATACAATGAGGGCCACACCTGGGTAGTCAATGTGGCATTTTTATTACTCTGTTGACCATGGTTTCATGTCTGATGAGATCAGCTTGATAAAATTTTGGAGCCAGTCCATTTGCATTGTAGGTCCTATTAATGTGCGGATCAGATGTCTGTGGTCCACAGAAGGTTGATTGGCATGCCTTGTGTTGTGCTGAAGTATATCCAATAATGCACATTCTTGACCAACAAACCTATTCTAATGACTTGTTTATATACTTAGCTGCTAAGCACCTGATTACACTATATGCACAGAAGCTATGGCTTTGGAGACTTAATCATAGCTTTTGTTGAACAATCCATTTGCTTTATTATAGCTTCTAGCTTCTTCTTCTTATCTTTTCCCCTTTCTTTTCCTGTGTCTGTTCAGTTGTCATTCTGAAAATGTTGTTTCTCTTAGGTCATGATCCAGTGTTGTCTTTATTCTTAGTTTTCTATATTGTATATCAAGATTAGTTTGAAGCTGGCTACTTTCCAGTTTATTTTTTGGGTTTTGGTCATTGGATTATGGATCTTGACTAATGTTTCATCCCAGGTCACTGGCCTCAACATTATAGTACAAGTTGTGAAAAATAAGCTGGCACCTGCCATGAAAAAGGCTGAATTGGCAATTGGATTCGGCAAGGGCATTTATTGTGAGGCTGAGGTTCTAGAGCTGGCTTGTAAGCATGGAGTCATCTGTAGAACAGAAAATGGTTACTTGATAGATGGTCAAATTTTCAGATACAAGCTGGACGCTGAGCAATATCTTGTTGAAAATGAGGGAGTTGTTGATGATCTTGTCAGAGCAATGAGGAGTCTGTTTTTCGAGAGCAATTCATAACCATTGAGCAAATCCATCAAGTTTAATTAATGGCATCACGGTATTTGCAGCAGCTGATCATCTAGATAGTGGAGTCATGTGCACTCATGGCATGGTTGTACAGGTACCTTGACCCAAGAGCAATTGGTTCGGATCCCAGTGTAGTGTAGGTGGTGGCATGTGCGCTCATGGCATGGATGTATGGGTACCTCAATCTAAGAGCAATTGGTTTGGTTCCCACTGTAGTGGAGGGTGAGGAGTTTACCATCATTGGTTTACTGTAGCCAATTAGTGACAATGGTTTGAATTTAGGAAGAAAAAAATGTCTGAAAGGTCTGTTACATTTCTTTGGATGTGCTCCATCCAGGGAGCACCCACAAATTGGATGCTTCGGATTAAGCCATTGGGGTACATTAATTTATGCTTGCATGCACTGGCTGGATACATTCTATGTAAGTTTTCACTCTCTAGAGTTTCAATTACTGGAATAGTCCTCCACAAATGAAGATTAAAGGATGTGCATGGCTCAGAAGAGCTTGAAGGATGCGCATGGCTTAGAAGAGCACCTCAATGTCTTTAAAAACAGAGCGAAGAATGCCAATAGCCTGGAGGAGTTACTAGGGTCTCATTTTTGTTTTTGGAGAGCATGTTGGAGGATATATTAAATCCGTGGCGAAATATGGAACTTGTGGGCTGCTTAATTGGGCCTCTTTGTTTGAAAATTGGCAGCTCAAGAAGGGCACTTGTATCATGCACTGCAATGGATGTTACAGTTCCCAAATGTCCAGTTTTTGGTTCCAGCTATGTTTGTTCATTATTTATTCTGCTGATGATATGCTAGAAACATTGGTTGCTGACAGTCAGGTGGGCCAAGTCAATAGGTGGTTAGTTCCATGAGCTGGGACATCGAAATTTTTATATTAGTTTTATGATATTACTAAAATGGTTTCATTGGAAGCCCAAAGAAAATTTTCCTAATTCAATAGGCTAGAGCATGACAAAAACTAAAAATGGTTTGGTGATTTGGTATTGAGGCCGGCAACAGCCCCTGCACGGATCTTGGAGTGGAAGTAGCTGAGGCATGGAGCTTTCTAATGGAGTCTCTGCTAGAGCACACATCATCCTAAAGCATGACCATTTTCTTGAATCTCCTTGTTTCAGTTCCGGCTGTCTGATAGAGGTGTTTTGTTTTAAGCATATTAATTATAATCTGAAATCTGAGAATAAATGAACGGACAGTGTCATATTCATTGCTCTAATTTTTGGATATTGCCTCTTCCCTTCTGGCTGGTAACTTGTATAGCCGTTTGAGCTTCCCATGTATATGCTTGAAGGGTCACTGCAACTTCCCAGCACATAAAAAGAAAGACATTTTTAAGCTGCACTTTCCCACATATCATTTTGCACGGTAACGATTTTCCTGTTGCTGGCACGTCCCTTTCTCAGTGCCTAAAGCGACAATCTCAGTCCTTTAGTTATCCATCTTGGAATTCTCTCGCGAAGACTGAAGAGATCTCATCAAAGGTAATTTCAGGACACTTACCGAAGTTCATTTCAAGATTGCATCTTCGTATGCCCGTAAGATTCTGGGTGTTTTAAGTGCATCTTTTTCCGGCAGGCGAACGGCTCGAAAGCCCTTTTCTCACTAGCCCTATGTCATGTGGCCTGACAATTTTCGTCATGTCGAGTCCTTTGACAATTGTCAAATTCATGCTTCACGTTTTCTTCTCAATTATTGCCCCATATACAGTTGCAAAATTGGTGTTTAAGAGTCCCCTAGAGATTATAAGAAAATTTTAATTCATTTAATAGATCGTAACTTCAACATCGAAAGGCCTGTTGTTTATAGTAGTATAAGGAAGCGTCGGAGCGATGTCAGTGAAAATAAGAAACAGGTTAGTGAGATTAAAGGATAAAAATAAAATAGAGAAATGGAATTAAGGTCAAATGTAGTAACCACGAGAAATGTCTGAAAAATGTATGGTTTGTAATAAAATATGGAATTGATTCTAGAAAAATATGAAAATATGATCTAGGCAATGAACTTTTCTAGCGGTATGATTTGTAAAGAGATGGCGACTTTATTTGTAATAACAAAGCTCGACTTCCATTAAAACTTTTTCAAAGGGCCTCGTTTCTTGTATATTCTTTTCCTTCATCTTTACAAATTTTCGCCTTATTAACATGAGAGTATGCATCGAAAAATGTTGACTTGTTCATGAACAACTTAAGAGCTGCATGTATTATTACTTCTGATACTTGAATTTCATATCATAAGTATTAAAACACTTCCGGCTCTAGCACAAT
>JAYJMB010016030.1:0-44817 GCA_036873735.1 Pouteria campechiana
TCGCATTTTATTTCTTCCTCATTATTTACTATGCCTGATCTGACTTCTTGAGCGCGCCTCTCCGCGACGCGTTCGAACACCCAGATCAGGTAATGATCCTTATATTGAGTTACCCATTTCTAAGAAGAGCCTTTTACCTTCTGTTTTGCAGACATTTACTTAAGATTTGAAGCCTCTTACCAATCAACTCAAGTATGTATTCCTTGAAGATGAAGAAAACTTACCTGTGATCATCTCCAGTAAACTCAGTGCATTACACGAAGAGAAACTTATGAATGTTCTTAAGAAGAATAAGAGGGCTATCAGTTGGATAATGAAAGATATTAAAGGAATTGACTCATCTACATGCCTGCTTCATTATTTTCAGTTTGTAATTGCTCCAGATTGAAGAAGGATATAGTGAATCGAGCTAATGATTATAAACAAAAGTGCTGCTTGTGAGGCAACCTAAGGGAAGTTTATGTTTATTTTTCTTATTCCCTTCTTATTTCTACATTTATGTTATGGTTGGTTTTACATATTCTTTACATTTGACCTTACATTAGGGACAATGTAAGTTTTAAGTGTGGGCGAGGGGATTTAGGTTTAGGTTTATATTGTATTTCTGTATTTTTATTTTTATCTTTACTTTTATTTTAGAAAAAAAAAATTTTTGAGAGAGAGTCAGTTTTACCTTTTGTTTTGGTGGTTTTGATGATTTGAGGTTAAGGACGTCATGAGCAAGATTTAACTAAACTTGAAAAATTCATAACATGATTGAATAAGTAATCTTTCAATTTGCAATTGCTTAGTTTAGTTATTTTCCTTGAGAATGGTGATAACTAAATTTTGTAAACAAAAGCTAGTGAGATTTTAAGCCTTTAGACTAACACATTCACATTAGTCTTGTTCTTTTTCTTCATAAGAGATATTCTTCCATGGATTTGTTTCTCTAGAGCTTGCCTTGATTCTCTTTGAGATCACATTAATACATGCAAGCATGAACATGATTAAGGTTTTTTTTAGTTTGAACTACATGAGCCAAATAGCCTATCTTGTGATTAATTTTTCCTCTTGTTGAGCCTCTTTGAGCTTTATAGATTTTTATTGTGAACCTATGTTACAAGCTTGAAGCCCAGAAGAATAATATTTTTATCCAAGCTATAAATGTACCGGAGTATGGGTTATCATTGTGCTATGTATGGGTATACAAGAAATAAAGTGTGGGGGTGTCAAAATTTGTGGAATGACTATGATTGGTGAAATAGAATAGATTGTTATTCTTAAAATTAAAAAAAAATGTGTGTCAAAATGAAAGAGAAAGAGAAAAAAAAGAAAATATCAAAATTCCAAGGGAAGGGATCTGTTTATACATCATGTATTCAAAGGTGAAAGATGCTAAAGAAAATGAGTAATTGTACATGTCTTATATATTTAAGCATGAATTGATTTATTTATACTCCACTAGTTTCAATGAATTTTGAGCTACATCTCTAAATATTTCTAACCTTTACCCTAAATCCCATTAAAACCCATGAAAAGCCCTTATGATTCATGATATGCATGTGATCCCAATGATGGACAATGAGAACATATGCATGCTTATGGTAGATCATTTTCATTAGAATGACTTTAAGCAGAACATATATCCTTCAAACACATGAGAGTAAAGTGTTTATTTATGAGGATTCTACTTATTTAGTTTAAACCATCTTTAAGAGAGAATGCTTACTAAATGATTCTAGGTTGTGTGAGAATGATTTGTTCATGATATATTATGAGTTTTGAAGAGTTTTAGTTATTTTTTATTTTTGATAATTACAACCTTGATAATCTTTTGGGGAGAGTGAATTTAAGTTTTGCCCATGGATGAGCAAAAGTTAAGTGTGAGGGAATTTTATAAGAATACAAAATAATAATTTTTATTCCCTTAATACTTAATCTTTTACATCTATTTGACTCATAAATATACTCATTATTCTTATATTTTGATTAGGGGACAATTAGAGTGGTTAAGTGTAAAAAGAAGTCAATTGAGAGATTTTGGACGACTTCAGATGATGACTTAAATTCTGTTTTGGTCAGTTTGAAGATCTTGTGGTGCAACAAGCATGGGATTTTCATGGAGATCTATAGTGGTAGGAGCAAAGTAGCACTGGAAGCAACAAACTAGCGCTGCTGACACTAACCCACTTTACTACCACCTCACCGAACAGCAAGGTGGCATCGACGGCTCCCTACTTTGTTTCCCACTTTTCAAAACTTGCAAAAATTACTATTTTGCATATTTTTGCTTTGTTTTAAATAACAATTTCATAGGATTTTTTAGGGTTTCTTTTACTAGGGTTTGGAGAAGACCTCTTGGATGCTTTCGATAGAGAATCTTCTTCTTCTATCTTCTATTAGATTTTTTTTTTGTGATTTCATGGCCCTACGTGGCTAAACTTGTATTCTTGGTTTAAGGAAAAAGAAACCTCAGAATTAATATCTTATGAGATCTAATTTGATTTAATTATTCAATTTATACTTTGAGTATTGAATATTCTTCTTTGTTCATGATTATGATTGTTATGCTTAATTGCTAGGAGACCTAGTAGTTTATTATTCATTGCAATCTATTGCTAGATTAGATATCAAATCCATAATCATTTGATCCCTCTATTTTGCGAAGCAACTAGGGTTTAATAATTTACTGCTATTACAATTATTAAATCTTATGAAGAATATTTGACTAAATTAAATACAACCGTTGGTGTTTGTGTTATTTAGCTTCACCAATCTCTATAAATCTTAAGGCTGCTATTAGATTAAACCTTTAGTGCCGGTCTTAGGTTGTTTAGTAGTTAGGGTTAATTAGAATGTTGGTTTCTAATTAACTATATTGAAAGAGAGATAAGAAAAATAATTTCAATGGTGAATATTCAAAGTATGATTTGATTTATAATAACATCAATGATCGGTTATCAAATTCTAATGGTGGATGTTGATTTGAATTAAGGTTTTTTTCTCTGATAGATTTCTTTTATAACACTTTCTTCATTACATTCAAAATCCCATTTTCCTTGTTCACATTGCATAAAACTAAGCTAGACACTTCTTGTGGGATCGACCCTTATTCACACTATTAAGATAATTTAATTGGAGTAAGGTTCTAAATATGGTTACCTACGATAGCACACTAAATGCTTTATTACATTTGTCTAAAGTTAATATCAGACAGAGTCTCTTTCAAATTGGATGGACTCTCTTCATCTCTTACCTATCCATAGTTGATTCCAGATGAAGTTGGGCTTCTTCATTTTTAGAAAAATGTGTTTTGCTCTTTGAACTTTTTCTTCCATCCGCTACCTTTTCATTATCTCTTTAGATAGGATGAGATTTCAAATAAAGTATTTAGATTTACATCTTTGAGCATATTCTAAAATCTCTATAACTTAAACTTTCTAAAATATGGCAGATGGTTAGAACAAATATCTGCAATCCTGCACTTGGAAATTTGAATGGGTTCTTGATGTTTGATTATTGTTTAGCACTTAAAACCCTCAAGCATTTTATTCTCCTCCAATGGATTGTCTATTTTTACCATCCAGAAAGGTTGTGGACCACTTAGAAGAATATCGTTGCAAAATCTAGTTGTTGTAGAGTGTTGAATTTTTGATATTTGAAAATAATAAATTTTCACTATAGCAAGTTACTGTAGCAGATCATTATAGCACTGCTTTGTTTGAAGTAAGTATTAGATGAATATCTTTGTCTGTTGGTACTATAGCAGATTACCATAGCACTTCATCTGTTACTTCATCTGCTAATTGGTTGAAACTTTGTCTGTAGGTAGTGTAGCAGGTTACTATAGCAAATTATTGTAGCAATTCATTTTTTACTTTGTTTGCTAATTTAAACTTCATCTTCCACTTTGCTTGCTACTTCATCTGATAATTTGTCTAAAGTTTTACTTCATCTAATACTATAACAGCATTGTAGCATTTTATTGTAACAAAAGTACTGTAGCAAAATTACTATAGCAGTACACATACACTTGAAAATTTTTGCACTTTTGCCATATTGTTAGGTTGACATTTTTTATTATATTTTTTATTGTAAATCATAATATAATTATTCATATGAAATTTGCATAAGTTGTAAAGCATGGATATGTACTTTAAATCATGATTTTGTATTTATAAGCTCATTTAAGCATAATTTCTTTTCAATATAAAGAATATCTTCTACGAAGCAAACTTATCAAAATATATTTATCCCCATATGATTTTCACAAGTTGTAGAACATGGATAAATCACATATTGTAATTTTTTAATGAAAGCTTAAAGTGATAACTTCATAAAGTATATTATATATCTATGATCCAACATGTAATAAATAAGGTTGATGCACTATGCATCATAATAAATTCTTTATTTTCTAAAATAATTTATGTAATATGCTTGCATTCAAAATATTACAATAATAATTATTCATCCCAAGCATATTTATCTTCATTTCGGCTTCCTAGACTAAAATCATCATTAGCATAGATTAAGTCTTAAGATAAATTTTGTTGTCATCATAATTATACAATAATCTCAACATTAACCTCCACACAAGAAGAGCTTAGGAGTACAAAGGAAGAGTTAGCAAATGCTAATCACCGAATTGATGCACTATCTGATGAGATAAGAGAGATTACGTTTTTATTAACTTTATGGTTCAATCAGCCAACACCTACATTATTGACCTCAACTCAATTGGGCTTTCTAGATATACTTAGAGGTAACTTAGTGCCTTCATATAATTTATGGCTCCTGATTCATCTTTCTATTCTTAAGTCTTACTTTCATGCCTTGATACATGACCCATTTCACTAAAAGGACAAACTAACAATGAGAAGGGTCAAGAAAAATGAGCACATACTCATGATGATGACCTCATACCTCGCATTGGTTGGAATTTACACTGCTTTGTGTATTCATGAGAGGCCTCAACATGTGAGTGACCCTCAAAGTTCATTCAGATATTTTTTTCCTTAGAAGGGGATGTTACTTTATTTGCTATTTATCCAGCTCTATTTTTTGTGTTGAACAAGACAAATGGATTATTGTGACTCATGTGAGAAGTTCATGTACAATTTAAATATGTGATGTTTAACCTCCCATCCATGCAATATTAGGTGTTACAGTTGTAATTATGATAATTGAATTAAAAGCAACGTAAGAAATATGGCCAATTTTTGTCGCATATTCCACATAAGCAGCCAAATATCTATGCAAAAAATTAATTTTTTAAAACAAACATATCATAAACTATATGCAACCAAAAAAATGGTTGCATATAGCTCTATGCATCCATTATCTGCTGGCTGCATATAGTTATATACAGCCTGATGGTCAAATTATAATTCCTCACAAGTGCGCAAGTATATAGTGGTATAATATGCTTAGCAATGGTCGATCCTATAGAGAACTATCAAATTGATTCAATTATTTCTAGTTACTAAAATTAAGATGTGCTAAATTATAGACTAAGTAAATAAAAATGTAATGTAAGATAAATAAAAAACATTGCCTTGAGTAATGTAAAATAGTATTTAGGTTGTAAGAGTATAGGGATCTAACTTCACCACTTACCGATATTCAGAGTTATTGAGATGTTGGTATCAATTTAGCATCTAGGCTTTGTTCTATCCACTGTATGATTATTATCATTAGGCATTTTAAATCAAGTATTTTCTCCCATTCCAATTACCTATGGCGTGTAGTATAATTGAGATTGAAAATTCATAAAGATCAGAAGAACTTTAATGAACTAAGTAGAATAGTTTAACATATGGCATCTACTTTAACAAGCTACTCATTCATTCAAAAGAGCATAATATATGGTTTAGCATATGACTACATACTCAAAGATAATCAAGCTAATTCATATAATTGATGATCGAATAATTAAATAAATCAGATGACTGCATTATACACTATGAATGAAACAACATGATATTGAAATAATAAACCAACAATCTCTATTAATAATGAATATCAAGGAGGGTTACATCATTGCCCTAGAAAAAGGAATCTAGTTCATAATAAAAATAGAAATAAAACTCTCTGAAATATGCATGATTGTAGAAATCAAAATCCTTGTCTTGATTCCTTGGAAAACTTCTCTTGTCCAATCTCTCTCGCACTATGTTCTAAATGTGTTCTTAAATAACCCAAGGAGTAGAGTTTAAGTATAACTCCTCTATAAATTACGATGCTTCTATGTATAGAGATCCTATTCCAATAATAACTCAGTATTTCCTTACGAAAATATAGCTTCCAAAATATTATAATGCATAAAAATAGAAGTTCTCAAAATAACTAAGTTGTTGCACATCCTAAGTTCTAAAAATTTTAACACAATCTTGAGCCTAAAAAATCAACTTTCAATAATAACTTCGTAATCCACATGTCTCATACTCTTACATTTGCAACATCTAACACATGTAAAACAACTTAATTTGTGCACTTCCAATTCCAGGCTTTGATTTCAAACTTTATTTCTTGTTAAGCTGCTTTAGAGCCACTAAAAATCAAGCTGCAAATTTGAATTCCTACTTTAGAGGCACTAAAGTTAATTTGAACCTTTTGAATTCCTTTAGTTCCTTTGAAATATTAACTTCGGGGCACAAGTCTGCTTCAGAGTCACACAAGTAAACTTTGGAGGTACCAAGTCTTACTTAAGAGTCATAAAGTTAATTTTGGAGTCACTTAGGTTAATTTTGGAGTCACAAAGGTCAACTTTGGAGTAACTAAAGTTAATTTCGGAGACACCAAGTCTTGCTTCAAAGTCACTGGATTTTGGAGGTTCTAGAGAAGTTTTAGTAAAATTGTCATAACTTTCTTGTTTGAACTTGAAATTATACAATTATTTTGCATTGGATAGATAATTTTAGGGGCTATAACTCTTATATTGATCAATTTTTCTGAATCATCCATCTTCTATGAGTTATGGGCCCTCAAAGTGTTGCCTTGTGGACATACAAAATTGATGTTTCGGAGTCTTTGGAGAGATTTACACTATTTTAGATGTAAATTCCTCATATGAACTCAGAATCATGTAATTTTTGATGCATTAGAAAGATAAGAACAAAATATAAACTTTTATGTTAAAATTTTTTTCCATATATGCCTCCATCAGTCTCAGAAATTATTTTAAAGTGACATATTTTGTAATATTTAGTTTCATTTTACAGAATTTTATGTCTGCAACAAAACAAACTCTGTTAAATGCAACATTCACTTAAATGTCAATATAAACTACTGACAATACATTAAAAGAAGATCTTAAATATGTACATTTAGATATAAAAATATGACATATTATGATCTTATCAAATATCCCTAAACTTAGCTTTTGATCGTCCTCGAGTAAAATAATAATTTGAACCCAGGACTCAGTCAGGAAAATCTCTCTCAAACAATCAGTAATATGCTAGACAAATTATACATGTGTACATGTCTCAAAAATCACTCAAGATACTTGCCAAGTAATCTCATGAAACCCATGATTCATCAATCCTTTTATGAAATGAAAATGTGTGTGTGTGCAGTATCAATCTCATGCTTCATGCATGTTTTTCAGTTAATAATGTGCAAACTAATGATTCTCATGAATTCATGAATACCTCATAAGCTTTCTTTTCATAATCCTTCTCCTCTAATGTAGATAACTTCATTAATTTGAATCAATAAGTCTTTGCTAAGCTTGTAATGGAGCCTTGGGTTTAGCTAACAAGAAAGGAAATAAAGATTCATAAAGTAAGAGATCATATCTGAATTTTACATAAATATTTACTCTCTTAAATTTTTTTGAAGTTCTTTCTATTTTAAGGGTTGTATTACTATTACACCCCCAAACTTATTTTCTTTTACATTCATTAAGATATGATCCCCTCTAGCTATGGACTGTATTACTACCACATCTCTAAACTTATTGCCTATTGAGTTCATGGAGACGTGATCCCCCCATTTGAAGGATAAATCCTCACCAATTCCTTTCCTTTTATCTCATCTTTCTTTTGATATTCATGTTTTTAATAACGCCCAAACTTGTCTTCTTTTGCACTCATATACCTCTTTGCCATCATGTAATAATGTCTCTTAATAGGTGTAACATGGTTTTTTAAGCTGAAAGGAACTGAATGATAAGGCTAAAGAAAGAAAAGTTGAATAGTGGTCTTTTATATACTTTACATGTATCATTCTTTTATTAAAGCTCAATGGGGACACTAGTGACAATGAATATAATAGGTAACTTAAAAGGCTCAAACTAATCAAAGAATGCCTAAATTACTTTCAAGTGAACATATTATCTAGGATTTTGCCTTAAGGGATAATCAAACAAGTTCTAGCATGCTTGTGTCAACCAAAATATGTTACTAAATTCACAACATCATCAACTAATCAGCATATAGTTTGCTTAACCATGATGTGATGTGCTTAATAAAATTTTCATTAGTCATGAAAAAGAATGACTTATCACAAGAATCAGTAAATCACAAGCTAGCCCTTATCCTTATTTCTCAATCATGTGCAATGGTAATAAAAAACTCAGAACATGTCATTTGATCATTGAAAGAGAATCCATCCTATTTAGTTTTAGCATTGTAGCATAGTTGTCTTGGATTTCTTTAGCTAAGTTATTAAAAAGTGTAGCTGATTAAAAATATACACCTAAATTCAAATTTATTTTTTTTCAAAACTGAACTAAACGCAAATCTAAATGTGAATCTCCAAATACCCCCCCAACTTAAACCAAACATTGTCTTCAATATGAAATAATGATAGAAGTTTAAGTTCATGGGCTTCCCTGAATGAAGTGCATTCTTATCCTCTTCTTTTGAAATTGCTTTGGCATCCTTTATAAATTTCTGGCAGTTGAAACAGTTGAAACATCATTTGCAATCCTCTACAACTTCTATGCTCATTCTAAAAGAGATTTCTTCCTTCTGCAATAGAAACATCAAACCACTACGTAAAAAAATTTATCCTGATAGAGAAAACAAAATAACTAACTGAACTGAATACTAAGGAAACAAAGAAGTTTGAAAACTTAGGTTGCCTCCCAATGAGCATTTTATTTAACATCTGTACAAGACAAATTCCTCTTTCATAGATTCTGAAATCCAATAATTTTATTTAACTGCATTGTCAAGTCATCCTTCATATATCTCTTTACTTAATGACCATTGACTTTGAACTTGTTCCTAGCCCTCAAGTTCTTTAACTCCACAGCTCCATGTGAGAACACTTGTGTCACCAGGAATGGTCCAACCCACCTAGACTTTTTTTTCCTGAAAACAAACATAAACATGATTCATAAAGCAAAACTTTCATTCTAGGTTCAATGCATCTTTTGCAAATGATTTGATCATGATATCTCTTTGTTCACTCCTTATAAATCTTTTCATTCTCATAAGCTTCATCTCTCAACTCCTCTAGTTCATTCAGCTGAAGCTTTCTCTCTTCACCTGCCTTTTACAAATTAAAGTTTAATTTCTTTATCACCCAGTATGCTTTGTGCTCTAACTACACCAACAAATGGTAAGCTTTTCTAAAGACAAGTTTGTGAGGACTCATTCCTATTGGGGTGTTGAATGCGGTCTTATATGCCTAAAGTGCATCATTCAACTGCATTGTCCAATCTTTCTTTGAGGTTTTCACTCTCTCTAGAATTGCTTTGATCTGTCTATTACTTGCTTCACTTTTTTAAAATTTTATGGATGATAAGGTATTGCAACTTAATGAGTAATGTTATACTTTTTCAACAAAGCTACAAATACCTTATTGCAAAAATGAGTTCCTCTATCACTAATGATTACTCTTGGAGTACCAAACCTGGAGAAAATCCTATCTTTTAGAAATTTTAGTAGAACATTAGCATTATTAGTTTTAGTAGTCATTGTCTTAATCCACTTAAATACATAATCAACAACAAGCAGAATATACATGTTCCCATTGGATGGTGGGAATGGGCCCATGAAATTAATGCCTCATGTGTCAAATAATTCAACAACTAAATTACCTATGAGTGACATTTTATCTCATTTACCAATGTTACCTATTCTCTCATGCTCATCACACGTTGCACAAAAGGCATGAGCATCCCTAAAAATAGTTGGCATGTAAAAACCAAATTGGAAAACTTTGAGAGCGGTCTTCTTCCCTCCAAAATGCCCTCCACAGTTGAATGTGTGATAATGTTTCAAAATACTTTATTGTTCATCCTCAGGTATATAACATCTAATAATCTAATCTAGACACATTTTAAACAGAACTGGATCATTCCAAAAGTGGTATTTTGCTACAGACAACAATCTCCTCCTTTCCTGTGAATTCAACATAGGATTAAAAACTCCCTTAACCAAATAATTAACAATATCAACATACCAAGGTTCACTTCCCTTTATAAAAAATAGTTGCTCATTAGGAAAAATCTAATTAATGGAAATGCTCGCTATATCTTTATTCTACTCAAGATCAGTCTTTTCCACTATCCTGGACAGATGATCAGCTACAACATTTTCATTTCCTTTCTTGTTCTTGATTGTCAAGTTAAATTATTGCGACAGTAATATCCACCTAATCAATCTGAGTTTGCCATCTTTCTTAGTCAGCAAATATTTAATGCAACATGATCATAATAAACAATTATTTTTGAACTAATCAGATATGAGCAAAACTTTTTCAACACAAACACAATTGCGAGCAATTCTTTTTCAGTGGTGGAGTAATTCAATTGTACTTCATTCAAAGGTCTACTTGTATAATGAATCACATAAGGTAATTTATCTATTTTTTGTCCTAAGACAACACTAATATCAAAATTAGATGCATCACACATAAGCTCAGAAGGAATAGACCAATCAGAAACTACTAAAATTGGAGCAGAAGATAATTTTTCTTTCAAGGTATTGAAAGCAACAAGGCACTCATCATAAAAAAAAAGAAAGTCATATCTTTAGCTAGCAAGTTACACAATGATCTAGAAGTTTTTGAAAAGTCTTTTATGAACTATCTATAGAAACCTGCATGACCTAGAAAACTCCTTACTCTGTTGACTGAAGTGGGAAGGGACAATTTAGCAATCACATCAATCTTTGTCTTATTAACTTCAATGCCTCTACTTAAAATTATATGATAGAACAATTCTCTACTTAACAAAGAAATGACACTTCTGCCAATTTAATGTCAAATTCATTTTAACACACCTTTTAAGCACCAATGTCAAGTTATTAAGGCAATCATTGAATGAATCACCAAAAATAGAAAAATCATCCATGAAAACTTCTATAAAGCTTTCAATCATATCAGAAAAAATAGACATCATATACCTCTAAAAGGCTACAGAGGCATTGCACAAACCAAAAGACATCCTTTGATAAGCAAAAGTTCTAAATGTGCAGGTGAAGGTTGTCTTTTCCTGGTCTTCTGGAGCAATGGGAACTTGATTGTAACTTGAAAAATCATCCAGAAAATAGTAGTAATCATGACCTGTCAATCATTCAAGCATTCAATCAATGAAAGGAAGAGGGAAATGATCCTTTCTTGTGGTTGTATTGAGCTTTTTGTAATCTATACATATCCATCATCCTATAATCATTCTTATTGGCACCAACTCATTATTATCATTCTTAAAAACAGAAATACCAGGTTTCTTTGGTACCATATGAACTAGACTCACGCATTTGCTATCATAAACTGGGTAGATAATACCTACATCTAATAACTTAATAACCTCAGCTCTAATAGCTTCCTACATGTGTGGGTTAAGTCTCCTCTAAGCATCCTTGGAAGGCTTTGCATCATCTCCCAACAAGATCATCTTCTTACAAGATCTTATGCATGCACATAGTGGGGCTAACTCCCTTGATGTCAGCTAATGTCCAACCTATAGCCTCCTTATGCTCTCTCAAGACATTCAACAACTTATTCTCTTCATCAGCAGATAAGTTAGCAGCAATTATAATTGAAAGAGTATCATTCTCACCAATAAATACATACTTTAAGTTCTATTATGGTTGCTTCAATTCCAGTTTCAGTGGTGTGACAATTGATGGTACCAAATTGGGATTCAAATGTGTCAACACCTCCTTGGTGACTTCATCTTCTCTAACCTCCTCTACACTATCCAAATCTTCTTTCAACTCTTTGGTTTCTTTATCCTCCTCAATGAATTCTTTAGTTGTAAGCATCAATGCCAGTTTGTCTTCAATTTCTTGTTACACAAAAGTAGATGATACAAGTGAGTCCAAATCATCAATTTGAAAACAACCACTAGGATCTATAGGATCTAAAGGTAATGAAAGAGAATTATAAACAGAAAATTCCATAATCTCATCCAAAACAATCATTTTTAGTTTTTCATTTTGCACATTAATGATCATCCAAGCTGTTGCCATGAATGGGTGCCTTATAAGAATGGACATCTCTCTCTTTGAAGTCACTTGCCTCTCCATGTCAAGCACAACAAAATATGTAGGAATAATAAGTTAGTCAATCTGCACCAATATATCCTCTACAATGCCTCTTTGATATTTCACTGATCTGTCTACAAGTTATAGAGATATTATAGTACGTTTCAAATCTCCCAAACCAAGCTACAAGTAAATAGAATAAGGCATCAGATTTATACTTGCTCCTAAATACAACATAGCCTTTACCTTATTCCTTCCTCTAATAGTGATTGTGATATTAAAATTACCTTGATCGTTCAACTTTGGAAGAAGATTTATCTGCAGAACTGCATTGGCAGCTTCTGAAACTATCCCATTTTCATGAGGCTCATACTTACACCTCCTTGAGGTTAGTTCCTTTAAAAACTTAGTATAAGCAGGCATGTTCTTAATCATGTTAAGCAAAGGTAAGTTAATATTAACTTTGGAAAGAATATCATAAATATCCAAGATAATTTGTCCAATTTGCTTTATCTCAATCTTCCTGGAAAAGGTACTGGATGATCATAAGGTGGTAGTGGCTTGTAGTTGACTACAGGGTCAACTATTGGAAACACAGCCTTCCTTGAATGTTATTCCTCATCTGCCTTTTTTTCCTGTTATTTATTCCTATAGAAACATTAGGTTCATCAAATTCTTCACAAATTTTATTGTCAATTACCTTTTCACTTCTCAAGTTGTGACTATTTTTGCTTACTCTGGCTAACTTGGCAACTTTCCAAGTGTGTGACTCTCCAAAGCTTTTACAATCTGCCCCAACTATGTTCCATCTTCTTTATTGATGCCTCCATATTCTGAAATCTTGATTCGGTTGTTTAGAACAAAGGTCTGAACTATCTCCTCTAGAGTGTGTTTCTTGAGTTGAAAAGAAGTTCCAGCTTGATTTCGATTATCACTATTATTCCATGAAAAATTTGGATGATTTCTCCAACCAGGATTGTAAGTATTTGAATGAGGATCATTATGTGGTTGCTGGTTGTAGAAATTCATTGTGTTTACTTGCTCTAAAACTCCTGCCAAATTTTTATTGCAAGGGCAAACATTCTATGAGTGTCTTGGATTATCACAAGTTGAACAAACCTCAGTAAGGATAGGTTGCTTCAAGTTCACTATCATTGAGCGCATCGCCTCCATCTGTTTTGCCATCTCTGATATCAGCTTAGAAAGATCGGTGTTAGAGTTAATCTCATAAATTCCTCTAAACCTATCTCTTACACTCTTCTATTGGGAGTTTGCTCCAAGTATCTCATATAGATCATATGTTTTATGCAGGGTCTTTTCTCCCATTGCTCCACATGTAGCATTATAAACTATGGCTTGGCATGGTTGTGTCAGTCCATTATAGAAAAATTGATTGAGTAATTCAAGAGAACATTTATGTGAGGACATTGAATCAATAATGCCTTAAATTTCTCCCATGCCTCATGGAATGCTTCGCCATCCATTTGAGAAAAAGTAGCAATCTTACTTTTCAATTTCGTAGTTTTAGCATAGGAATAAAATTTTTTTCATTCATTCCCCTTTATAATACTCATGATGTCGACTTCCTATTACACTTGGCGGATTGTTTATTGAAGAATACAGAATTAGATTAATATTATATTAGCGGTGAGGTTTCAAAAAACTACAATATCAATCTAAATGTTGTTTTACTTTCTTAGGGATAATTTTCATGTTGCTTATAAAGTTTTGTATTTGCAAATTTCTTGATCTTCATATACTATAGCTTCTGCTGATTTATACAGAGCAATACATGATTCTCCACTTATTGGGTTCTCAAGATACTCAAAAGAGGTAAATCTGTACATCGTTTAATTTTTAGCTTTTACTCTTTCTAAAAAAATTATGTTTTTGGTTAAACTAACATCTAGTCAAACTGCCTCCTCCCAAGGTTATTTCACATTTTATTTGTGTAACATGGGTTATTTTTCCTCTATTTTGGCAAGGTCTTCCAATTTTTGCTATTGCTATTGGACTTAGCACATTTGATAAAGCATCCATGAGGATTATTTCACCTTAGAACCCCAACCTTGCATCCAACCACAATTTGTGTGTCTAGCTAGGGAAATGATTGTATGAAACTAGTTTTATGGAGTGGCTCTATGAAACATTTCCATTTGCATCACTCTACTTAGAAAACTATAAAATATGAAAATCATTTAGATTTGCTCATTTATGTATTGAAATAGTATTGAAGTCTATATGAAATAGTATTTAATTAAAAGGGATACTTTGAAAGGTATGAATGTCAAATTCTACACTTGTGGGTCTCTCGAGTAATTAGAGAATTTTTAACAGGTGTATATTTACTCTCAAATAATTTTAATTTTGTGGTCAACATGAGTTTCTAATTATGATGAGAATTTCAATTTTTAACCAAAAAAGTAATCATTAGATTGATGACTAGATTAGATTTCATTCAATCATCATAGTTGAATCTTAGAGAATTTTCTATTTTTCTCATATATGATGTGCACTTTTGGGTTGAGACAGATATTGATGTTGTTGTTGTTGTGGCGAGGCTATTGAATGCGATGCTTGTCATCCAAAATTTTCATTTGCATAGCATTTGGTGTGAATGTAGGTAAAGACTTAATTTAATTTCAAATAATTTTTGCTTTTCAACCATATTACCATCTATACTTATTTTTTCATATCCAATGACTAAAGTCATATTTCTTTGCATTCTGATTTCTTACTTTTATACTGTAATATGTGACTCATGTTTATTAATCTTATGAACAAGACTGTTTAACAATGAGAAGGGTCAAGATATTTGAGCATATAACTTAAATGAGCTATGATTATAAACTCTTATATCTTTTTTTGAGAGGCCTCGACATGTAAGTGACCCTCATTATTTCATCAGACGTGTATTTCACATAGAAAACCATCAATCTGTTACTTATGTAACCTTATTTCTCATAGTTGACTAATTAGTGGATGTTTTATTATCATATGATGTTTATTTTGGGCTTGCACCATAAACACTATTCTATAATTTTGATTTGCGGAGTTTACCCACATCATAATGCATTCACAAGTATTATAACTGTAATTGCCAAATATGGTAACAAATCTTTTAACTGTATCAAATGCAACCATGATTTTTAGCTGCACTAATCACAAATGCAGCCAAGTTTTGGTTGCTTTAATATTTTTTAATAAAAAGGTTAGGTATTTGCAGCCATGCAATTGACTGCCTATATTTAAATGTAGCAAAAACCTTTGGTTGTATTTAGTATATGATTATATTCAATATAATTTTTGCTTCATATAACCCTATTTTCACAAATGACAGTGTTATATGCAGCCAACTTGTCAGTTGCATTTAAACTAAATGAGGTAGAAAAATCTAGTGCATATAAGTATATGTGGCAAAAAAAAAAATGGTTGCCTTTTCTACCAACAGATGGTTGCAAAAAAAATATGTTAAAAGCAGTGAACTGAAAAAATGGTTGCATTTAGGTAATTGCAAAAAGCATATGTAGCAAAAAGATAGTGAATTTTTTGGTTGCATTTTTTCTAAATGCAGCCAAATTTTGCCTTAATGCAGCCAAAATTGGCATTGCATAAAGTCATTTTTCTTGTAGTCCATCTAAAGAGGAAAAAAATTAAAAAATACCAAAAACCCACCAACATCGCGTCAACATCTCCTTTCTCATCGGTTTCTTTTTAGTTCCATCGAATCATTTTGACTCCAAGCGCCCCACCATCTCCACTAGCTTTAGCGCCTCCATTTGCTCCATTTTCTCAGTGGAACCCATTGCTCTAGCATATTTGTCCTTCGACAAAACCAACTTCTTATGGCAACATCTTCAACTCCAGTGTCATCCCTATAATCTATTTTTTTTAATATTTTCTCTTTTTTTTTCTTTTCTTATTTGTTTTTAACATGCTAATATGCTAGAAATTAGAATAACGTATGCTTTATTTTTTAACAAACCTCTACAGCTGGTGTTTCATTTTTTTGCTCTAGTTTTTTTTTAATCTATTCTCTCTTTGTTTGTGTTAGAAATTAGAAATTAAATTTTATTTATGATAGACACTTAGAATAATTTTGTGATTATTGTAACTTGTAGGCTTTTAAAATATGTTCAACTCAAGCTCATTTGGAAATCAGTCTATTCCTTCAAATGCAACAATAATTACTAGTACTATAGAATCAAAATCCCATCCAACAAGAGGAGGGACCAATATTTGATGGAATCATTTTACAAAATTGAAAAAGAACAAGTTCAAATATCTATATTATGGAAAGATTTTTGGTTGTTGAAGGATTCATAGGCTGAAAAAGCATTTAGCTAATATTAAAAGTTATATTACTCCATGTAAGAAAGGTCCACCATATGTATTGTGAGGTAAGAGCAGACCGTGAAGGCATTACTATAATAAGTACTAAAAATAGTTTATTCCTAAAAAGTAGCCCACTTTCATCATTCATGACTGCTAAAGAAGATTATGATAACATGTTGAGGGTCCTAATTTGAAAAGAAATGTAGAAGATGATTATAAAAAAAGAAAGATTATTTGGAAGTATATAGTCATTAGTTAAAATCATTATGACAAGTAAACATGCCATTGAAAGGGCACATTTAAATGTTGTAAAGTGATTTTATGATAAAAACATTTCATTTAATGTTGCTAACTCTACTTATTTTTAAGCTACAGATGATTCTACATTAAAAATTATAGAGAACCTACTTTTATGTTTTGCATGGTTTTTTGCTAAAAAAGAATGTGGAGAGCTAAAAGATAGAATTAATTCATTCAGGAATAGCTCGACAGATCAAAAGAGAAGAATTTTGATAAATTTGTTATT
Source organism: Pouteria campechiana (assembly GCA_036873735.1). Classification (NCBI taxonomy): domain Eukaryota; kingdom Viridiplantae; phylum Streptophyta; class Magnoliopsida; order Ericales; family Sapotaceae; genus Pouteria; species Pouteria campechiana. The sequence continues at coordinate 17,290 of JAYJMB010016030.1, forward strand.
TTATTGTGCTAAAGAAACTATATTTTAAAACTTATCGATTCCTTTAAGCATGCAAAATTTTGTAAAATGCTTGCTCAATTGCTTATAGATGTTTTGGATAAAGTTGCTGTTGAGAATGTTGTCTAAGTGGTGACTGATAATGCAACCAACTATAAGCTTGTGGATTATCTATTAAATGAAAAACATATTTATACATTGTATCGATACCATATACTGAATATGTGGCTTTGATGTTAGAAGATATTGTAAAGATAGAAGATGTTAAATAATTGATCAGTCGAGCTCAAATCATCAGTATTTTTATTTCTGGCCGCAATTTTGTTTGAGTTTGATGAAGAAATTGCACATGGAAAATAAATTATTCAACCGATCAAAACTTGATTTCCAACACACTTTTTTACACTTGAAAGTTTCTTAAGTTGTAGAAATCAATTATAAGCTACGGTGACTTGTAAGTAATGGATTGAAAGTAAATGGATTAAAAAAAAAAAAAAACCCTAGTTGTATTTACTTTGATTTCGTTTATTTCATTTGCGGATAAATGTTTGATAGTTATACAGGCTTTTGAGCCACTTATTCACATGTTAAAACTGATAGATAGCAATAAAGGCTAATTATAGGATACATTTTTGAAAGTATGCGATTGGCTATAAAGCTGCTATGAAGGAAGCACTCTTGAGATTTAAGATAAGCCACGAACCCTACATCTCATTTGTATATTCTTGATGGGAACATCAGCTTCATTGGCTTCTTCATGTAACTGGCTATTAGTTCAATCCATAGTTTTAGTATGATATAGATGAAGGTACAAGAGTAATAACAATCAAAGAGGTTATTGAATGTCTTCATTACGGTTATCTCTAAGTGAAGTTAACGTGCAATTGAAAATTAATGAATGTTAAATACTTTTAGGTTTGCACATGACAAATTTGGAAGACCAACCATCATAACTAGTTATTCTTTGGCAACAGGTATCTTTATTTAGTTTAATTTTTTAATTAAAAATTTAGTAAGATGACTTACCTAATATATCTACTTATTTTTTTGCAACTATTTAGTAGCAAATTTATAGAGCTAGCACTTCATATTTGCAATAATTAGTTGTCAAAGTCAAACATATAACTCTCGTGGATGTGAATGCAATTAGAGTGTTTTTGAATTTATGCACATTAAAAAGAGAAATCAATTAGAACATCAAAAATTACGTGATCTTGTATACGTACATGATAATTAGTGGTTGTTGGATAGGTAAGAAATTATAAAAATATATTATAATTGATAAATAACTTTCATTGATTTTCTTGTATTTTAAGTTTATAATTAAAATCTACTATTCGTTTTTTAGGAAGAAAAAAAAGAAGTAATATCCTTTACTGACGGATGGAGATATTGATAGTTGGCTTCAAATGGTCAACTAGAAAATTCAAAGTTTATTAGAGATGATGAAGACTTCGATATTTTATTTTAATTTATATATTTAAATACTAGCATTATTTTAATAGATTATAATTTACTAATATTCAAATTTTTTATTTGTATTTTTAGGACCTCTAATTATTGGAGAAAATGGAGGGGGTAGCATTGGACATCTTTGGAATTGTAAACACAACATTTTCTATAGTAATATATTTAGTTTTGAACTTTGAATTTTAAGGACTATGAAGTGATGGATTTAGATTATAAATTTTAAAATTTAATGATGCAATATTAAGTATTTTTACTCTTTGAACATTGCTCTTATATGCCATCTAATTACTTTTATAGGTTAATGATGAAAGATTCAAAATAGTATTTATACATAAACAAAATTATTTAACTATTATTAATTTATTATTTTATTTTATATATATTTGGAATTTCAAAGTTCAAAGTAGCATAGATATCAATTATGAAGAGTGAAGATTAATGGAGTATTACAAATTTATAAGGTAATTTTATTAAATTATGTTATCATTTTCTATTTACTTTTATGTTTATTCAATCTATTTTTAAAATTTTAATATTATAAATAATAATTTTTCCTTTTTCTATTTGATTATTATATTTTTTCCTAATTATCTTAGGCTATAGAATCATTGCATCAAGTATAATATATAGTTATTATATTATATTATTTTTATATTTATATAATTTAAAAATTATTAAAATTCATGATATCATACTTATACTATGCTGATGTCACAGTTTAAATTAGTTTGAATTTTATGGTCTAATTCATTCCAATCAAACTAGAGGATTAACCAATTCAATTATCAGTCCTATTCTAATAACATTTTTGCTTGTAGAATGCATGGTAATACTTTAAGGGCCCAAGATGATACCTACTTAGAAAGTTATTTATGACTTGCATAAGTCATTATAAAATAAAACATGGCAATCTAATATTTTAATTCTAAGTCACTTTTATATGATCAAAAGGGTTATAACGATCTTCCCTCTCTGCGTCATTATAACAATCTTCCCTCTCTCTCTCTCTCTCTCTCTCTCTCTCTCTCTCTCTCTCTCTCTCTCTCTCTCTCTCTCTCTCTCTCTCTCTCCCTTTGGAGCCTTCCTTTCATGTTCCCTTTCACGCCTATTACCTCTTTCCATCCTCTTTCCATCTCTATTATTTCCTAACTTGGCACAATAAAATGAATCAAATATATGTAAAATTTAATGCATTAATTCCAGAAGTATCTAAATTTTCCCAATATTTTTTCTTAATTGTGTGAAGGGAATTAGGGTAAATGTAAGTGTAAAGTACATTTTTTTCTCTTAAAGTTGATATGTGATTTAATTACTTCTATCCATATGAGATTTAGTTACATCTATCTATCTTTAACAACTTTATTTTTTTCATTATATGTATTTTGCATTATCGCATTGTATCTATTTTTCTTTATTTTTTTACAACCAACATTGTCTCTATATATCCTAGTATGCCACTTACATTATTTACATTTCCTTTCATATTTATATTTATATTTACCAGTATCTAAATACATCTTAATTTTTTTTATTAAATCAGGTCTAATCAATAGTATGATTGACATATAATGCTTTTGATTAAAAGTCCTATAATTGATTAAGTCATGTATCTATTATAGCCAGTTGTCAATAAGCTTTGATCAGAATCCACTTAAATAGAACAAATGACAACTAATTTACTTTAGGGTAGTATGTATTGAATGAAATGGTAAGATCAACATTCATAATGGAGAGCGAGATGTGATCTCCGCCACTGTCAGCAGCCTGAATCATGTTACGTAATTCTAATATATCATGATAATTTTCTCAACCAGTTAAATAAAAAAATGATTAATATTAGAGTATAAATTAATTCCAAAGGCTTACCTGAAGGTATACTTGCTGAACAAAACTGTCATAATCTCGAGCCTTCCGTCCATCTTCTCTTTGGTATGGAATGAACTCATACGGGAGAGCATATGGCAGTAGCTCCACTGCTGCTTCAAATACATCGATGCAGTATCCACTAACGACCGTTGTGCTAGAATTCTTCTTCACCTTCACGAACTGATCAAATAGACTATCTTTTACGGGAACTCCTATACGTAGCTTCTTCCCGCTAGTTGGTATTGCCCAGCCCTTGGGTACCACAGATGTTTCTCCTGGCCAGATAATCGGACGAAGATTTACAGTGGAAGATGAATGCCAATTCCTTGGACTAAAGTGTAAATCCTGTGAAATCCCATGTTCTTGAGTCCGAAAACCAACCAACCTCTCTCCTTTTCCTATCACATTGATTATCTGGAAGGCTGAGGACCGTAACCCTCCATTGACTAGACGGAATCCACCGCCTAATCCTCTGAATTCCACCTTTCTCATGCCTGCAAGAAGCTTTGGACCCAATGAAGAGACTACAAATGGGTCTAGTTCGCTAGAATTCTCTACAACTTCCCTGTTGCTATTGTGGGAATACCGCATCCCAGCTCTCTCGACTGCAATTGCCAGTGCTGTAACAGTATCATATGCTTGAATGCCGAAAACATTCAGCTCGGCTGTATCCATGCCTCGATTCATCTGGGCGACATTACTTCATCTGACCTTGAAGTCATCGATCCCTTTGGATTTAACCACATATCGCTTTACACCCAAAACGCCTTGCATTGACTCAACGACTGAATGATTGAAAGAATCAACGAAATTGGTTAAAGCATCTGTTATAATCCAGACATAACCTTGACTCATCATTCCAATCTCCTTTGCCTTTTAAAGGAGATGACGGCCCAGAGAAGACCCCATGTGGACAACAAACACTCTCGTTTGCATGCTCATCAACTTGTAAAGCTGGCCAGCAATTTGATCATCGTCGGCTGAGTGAGGAATGACGCTTCTATATGGGATGTGTGCATCAATCTCGTGAAAGGCATCACTAAGATAAGAAATCATTCCTTTACATAATCAGTGTCTTCGTAGACTGGGGCAACGGCTCTCCATCCATAGGCTCGTACGATGGCTGCGATGGCACTCACATGGGAGGAATCATTCTGTGCAGTCCTGATGAAATATGGAGTTTGGATGGGGGGGGAGGAGCTGATGGCAGTGAAAGAAAGAACAGGAACTTGAGCTTTGCCTCCGAGTTGCGCCATGAAGTTGGCCTGGTCCGACTCCTGGGGACCGATGATTGCTTGCACTTTCACATTTTTTATCAAGTCGAGCACTGCAATTGGCAAAAGTAAAAAGTCTTAGAGAACAATCATACTTTTTCTACCTATTCGAAATATTTAAAATCACCTTATAGATGAGTTTATTATTAATTTCTTGACACTGGTGGACAGCATTTATTTCATTCTACATCATTCAAACGCCCATGGGTTTATGGAACCCACAACTACCAAATTCTGCAAGATAGATTCCTTAGAGATTTTCAACACCAAGTCCGGTTCGTTTTTTGCTTTTATTGGATGGACTGAGGATCCAATTTCAGCCTCCAAAACATTTAAACGCAGAACATAAGTTTAGCCAGCCTAATCCATAACAAACTTTCATATGTAATATGGGATGCAACTTGTAGGTAACTGATGGTTAATTACACAGTCGCCACGTAACCCTGAGAAAAAGCGGAACTCGCAATTTATATTAAAATTATTCAATGATAAAAAAGGTAATTTTTTTACATTGTTGTAAAAGGCTATGATATCCCAATCAACTATAAAAGAAGGCGGCACAAAAGTGGGTTGTAGAAATTGAAGCTTCTACGATTGATTTTAAGAGCATAGGTGATTAGGGTGCAACTTGGTTTGGGTTAACCCAAGTCAGACCTAGACAACCCAAATTTTAAATAGTTTGGGTTAGTATTTTTTGCGTTTTAGGTATTGTAATTCGATTCGATTCCAACCTAAATCAAATTACAATATTTTTTGGTGTAGGTTGTAGGTAATTCAAACCAAAAAACCCGAAATCCACACTAAATTACTTAAATTCAAATAACCCAAAATTAATAACTGAATACCATTATCCAAATAATGCAAAATTAAAAATAATGTAAATAAGCTAAATGATTTAATCATTTTTAAGTGAGTTATAACATAAATAATAATACGATATTATATCTTGTAATAATTTTATATACTAAAGATGACACTTAAATGGATCATATATTTTACGTTGAATTATATTTTAGAATTAATTATGCAAATTTTTGTAATTTAGATAATTCTCAAATTACATTTTCTTACATGTTGATTTGGATTATATTCAAAAATTAATATTTTGAATGATTATTTATGATATTATAAAGATAGTTTTTTTAACAATTGCTAACTTTTTCATAGTTTATTAGTCATAATATATATATATAATAGAATAGCATTTGAAATTCTTATTTAAAGTGATCATGCAAATATAAAAATCATTAATTCAAATTCTCTACTAAGAATTATGTACCCGAATTGTCAATCTGTTTTCAACTTGAATTTAATTTGGTTTTTATAAATTTGATTTGGATTAAGGTTTTAAAAAATGGATTATGGCTTGATTTAGGTAGAGATTTTATTATTCGAATTAGGATAGGATTAAGCTCAATCTTATCCAAACCGACCTAAGTTGCACCCTTATAGGTGATATTACATTATATATCATCTGAATTATTAAATATGTATTTTTTGAAAAAATAAATAAAAAATTGCATGTAAAGGGGTGGTCCTTGTTATAATTTCAGTTTTTATGAATTTTCTTTGATGCGATCACCAGTATGTCTAATTCGGACGCATGGTTTTTGCATAAACATAAAAATCAAATTTTAGATTATTTTATGGTCAAATAATTTTAGTATAAATCCTAAGGCCCACTTTGCCCTGGGGTTACAGACAAGTGCGGTTCCATAAGCTGTATGGAAAACCTTGCACACCCAGCCAGTAGCTTGTGTCCATTTGTACTATGTATAAGATAGGTTACGGAGTGAGTTAATGCTACCATTGGAAGCTTCATTCAGATTACTTGTTATGGATTTGGTGGTCAGGTCAATCTGAGCTTGATCCACTTGTTAAAAGAACATTTTTTTAGTCCAAAGAAGACCAATTTAAACTTACTAGAAACAAGCTAGGGCTATAGCCAGTGGATGGACCAGCCTGACACATTGCCCACGTTACAGGCACCGAGTCAAGGTCTAGACATCAGCATCTTTGACTGCCACTAAAAAATTGGATCAAGTAAGTTTGATCTTTGTAATTTTGTATAAGAGATAAGTTTGAAACAATATCCAAGACTATTCTACAGTGAATTCCGACATTCTAAAATCTAATTTGTTAAAGCAGCCAGAAGCCCGTATTGGTTTGAGGCTTGAAGTATATGAGAAGGCATTCTAAATTAAGACGGAGCTCATTTCTCCCAATTCAATTGCTCATATTCTAGAAAGATTCCATAGCATTGAGTAATCACATTATCTCTACAATTAACTGCCTTATTTTTTCCATGAGGTTTATTGCTGCCATGAAAAAAAATAGATCATGATCTTCATTTCTGAAATATGAAGCATTTAATATCTTGAAAGTTAATTTCGATCATATCTAGCAACCACTGATTTTGTTCCATGCAAATAGATCTATAAAACTTACCAATCTTGCATATATACTGCATGTTATTTTCAATTTTCCATAATAATTACTTATTAATGACCATATTTTTAACTTATATGATCCAAAGATCAAAATTCACCTCAAGTTATTCCACTTTTTAGATGATAAGAGCATTTCATACCCAAATGGTATGATCATCATTTTTAACTTCAAGCATATTCCCTCATTTTCTTTTCATTTTCAATCTTTTAAATCATGATTTTTGCCACAGGCATTATGATAACCAGCTATATCCAGTGCAATCAGATACCCCTGCAACTGTAGAGCAAGGTTAAGTCAAATGTTTCCATGGAATCCAAACAGACTCCTGTCAACAACGAGAAGCAACTAATAATTCTGGCTTGTAATGAAACCTTAAAAGCAACACAAAAGAGTGCTAGTTTCATGTAGACTGAACAATATCGCAAGGGTCTGTTTGGTTGCATAAGGCTATACTCTCATTTAGGCTAATGTGACATCTTAATTATCATAATAAATTTATTTTTTTTATTATCTATATTTTTAATTATATCTTCTCACTTTCTTATTAAAAAAACTTGTTGATGCCTTTCTTACTGTATTTTTTTTAATACACTTCCTTCCTAATCATCTCCATCCCAGCAAACGCAAAGTCCCAGTAGTAACATAAAAGCCAGTTTCACTGCCTGAGGAAAGGCCCTACTCACGTACTTGCAGAGGCTTCCGCAATTGTATCCCTCTTCGAGTCTCTACTGTGAAGAACGACCCTTGTCTTGTAATTTTGATGAGCAGCATAAGAATCCGAGACAGCTATTGAAATACAGCTCATACTCATCTTTCCAATCAGTGTTTCTATGTCCAAAATGACACCATGGAATGGCAGTACCTGTGACTACCCACCCTAGGATGGCAAGGTCACGCTTGCAGTATGGCAGGTTTTCCTAAGATCTACCACACTTGAATGAATAAATGCACCACGACAAGACACAAGCAGACAAATAGTGGAAGGAAAAAAAGAAATAAAATATAAAACTATTAATTCAATCTATTACATTCCAACCACGATAAATCTTTAAAGCAAGTATTAATAAAACAGTATGTCTCATTAACATCAATGATAAAAAAATAAAATGAAAGAGTAAAATTTCTCTTTAGCAATGTTCCATTTCAACCCTACTTTTCTTGGGAGGGACCATCTATAAGAGGAAATGAAAATAGTGAGTACAAAACTCAGTAAGTAGAAAATAATCTTAGTACATGTGTTAACCAAAAATCTATACAACTACATTTTGTATTTCTCCTATTATTTTAATCTTCTAACCCAATTTTTCTTTATCATCTATTGGGTATATAACTCTAGTAATCTTCTGACTAGTTTGATGGACCATCACATCACATCTAGGGAAGGAAAATCTCAACTTTTGGTAGTTGTCCAATTAAACTTTAAGATCTAGCCATAATTTAGAAAATCTGACCCATCCAGTGTGTCCTGAAGGTCCAAAACTCCTAAAAATGACTATTTGATCATCTAAAATGGAGATAGAGAAGTCCCAAAATGAGGGAACAACTTCTGGCCGTCCGTTGGCCGTCGCCGACGAGATCTAGTAGCGCCGCCACCGCCGTCGCGTCTGGGCCGCCACCGGCAATCTCCGTCACCGCCACCGCATCTGGGCCACCGCCGGCGTTCTCTGCCAGGGCTTGGGCGCTGGGCTCTGGCTCTAGGCTGCGTCTGGCGCTGGGCCACATCTGGCGCTGGGCCTGGCTCGACATTGGGCCCCATCTGCTTTGGGCCTAGCTCGACGCTTGGCCCTATCTGGCGCTGGGCCTCGCTCGGCACTGGGCTCTAGTGCCTGCTCGTCTGGCGTGGGCTGGCAGAGACGCTGGGCCGGCCCAGGCGGTTTCTTCTAGCCACCAGACGAATGAAATTTTTAGTTAGGGAGGGGGTTTTCTACGGTAGGGATGGTGGGGACGGTGTCCCACCTGATTCTACCACCCGGATTTCTTCAGAAATCCAATTTTTTCTAGAAATTCTAATTCTGTCAAAATCTGGAATTTATGTGCTTCATGGAAACCAAGAAGAATCTGTGAAGTTCAATCTATTTCATAGTTGAAAAATTTAAATCCTAACATTCTCAAATATATTGGATTTTATTTCTATGAATACTTCACACCATTCTCATTCCATTTAAAATGTTTGATGCACAACATATATGGGATGTAATATACATTCCAGAATCCTACCGCAATGAGGATTTTAATTAAGATATACCACTCATGTGCATGTGTCTGGCAACATGACATTGCAAAAAGTGAATCCATCTGACGCATTGTACAAATCTGAATAATTTATATGCGTTGAAATTTGAATAGTATACATAAGCATTATGACATTTTGGCTATGACATTCCATCCAAAACATGATGTAAATGACTTGCCTTCTGTTTTGGAGAAATATAATTTAAAACATGCAACCCATCATCTATTTAAAAATTAATATAAAATACTTGCTAAATAATCAAATTTGAGATTTGTAAATCTAATGCATAAATTTTTATTCCTCTAAATCATGCATTCCAATCCCAATAATTCTAGCATATTAATTTACGCACAATCTAATTAATATGCTTTCTTAAATAAATCTATGCATTGATTATATAATGCAATGCATGTATAAATCTAATACATCAAAACAATGATCTCGATGATGCATTTAAAATCTTTTTGCATTAATTTTTTAAAATCTAATTAATGCAAAATAAATATTTCTACTTACCGATTTGAAGAAATAAAGCAATGGCTCCTGTTTTTCTTGATCGAAAATTTTCCAAAAATTCCTTATCTCCTTTCTCCTCTCTCTCTTTCTCTTTCCGTAGCAATAGGTTTTTTCCCTTTCTTTAAAACCTAATCGCTATTTAAAAAGGGAATTCCTCTTGTTACGAAATTCCTAAGATTTCTCTACGTAACAAGTTTTTAACTTTTGATAAGGGAGGATTTAGGCTTATTCTCTTGTGGGTCCCACTTTTTCAAAAGTGAGAATAAAATTGTAAAATTGTAAAATTTTTCGCCACTCTGATTTTAAACCTTTGACCTCTTCTCTCTTTGACTATGGTTCTAGCCATTCGAGCTACACGAGTTGCTAAGATTTAAATAACTAATAAATCTTTTAAATCTCAAAATCTATGGTCAACTTGTCAATGGTCAAAATTTATACTCTTGCCACATCAGCATAAAAGACAAAATCTTATATTAAATTTTAATACGGGTTATGACAATAGCAGTGTGGAATTCTCATCACCTACGATAGTGTCGGCCATCACGGGCCATCCGCATAGTTTCGCAGCACAAAGGATGGAGAAGAAAGAAAAGAAAAGATGGCGTTTGCCCTTCTGGTGATCATTAGTAGCTGAAAGAAGAAGCAACCTGCAAATGAAGATGGTGGTGAAGGAGAAATTTCGGGGCAGATATATAAAAATTATGAAAGCGAAGAAAGAGGAATTCAAACAATCTTGACCATTCATTTTACAGTCATTCAAAGGAAGTTTCCCGTCAATATTCCAAGTTAGAAAATAAAATAATACACGACTCAGGTGAGATGGCGAGAATTTGGCGACACCCTCCAACATCGATGTGAGCTACTAACTTGCATCGAATCTGGTTTTCAATTCTTCCGTGCCTTGTGTACTGACCATGAGTCCCGCCCCGCCCACTTTGTCAAGGATGCTAGAAGACGTAAGGGATGGGAAGGCGGACTTTTGAAAAGCCTTACATGGAATTCAAAGAAGTCAAAACCGACTTTCCGCGTGGAATTAATAAGCAGCAAAGATTGCTTTAAAACTTCCATCTCCAATGGATTTGCCTTCATTATTCATCTAGAAGTGCAAACGCATCACGTGGTCCTAGGAAATGGTGGTAGCTAGAAAAAGTATTACCAAGAGTAGTGTTTAATAATTTAACAATCAAAGTATGAACTGAGAAACGTGTGAGCATGTTTACGTGATTATTATATTTCAAACTTGGTGGACCCAATTAGATAGTTAAATCCTTTTAAGCAACAAATCATTAGCTAATATATGTATTCTAGAAATTTTCTTTAATGAAATATATATTGATTTTTAAAAAATAAAAAAATAATTAGTCATTAAATGTAATTATTGATAATTTTTCTTACAATTTCTTTCACCCTGGAATACTAATCGCATTAAGGAATTAATATACACATCTATTGCTAATTAAAATATTCATTTTAATTTTTTTGAAATTCTATAATGTAATCAATTTTAAGTAATATTTTATAATAAATGTACTTTAATTAATTTTAATGAACTTTAAAGAACTTTAATTGAATTCAATGCTCTAATGTACACTACAAGAAATTTGACTTTTGTCAACCAAATAAATTCATTGTAATCTGGTTGCAAATGCTCCGTGGCATATGTGCATTGACAACTAAATTAATATTTTGTTGTGTATAATTATTATATGCAAAGCACCCTTTGGTTGCTTATTGTTATTATATGCAAGTTAGTTTTTGGTTGCTTATATTTTATCTACAAGGCAATGTTTGGTTGCCTTTAATTATTATATGTAGGGAAACATTGGGTTTGCCTTTAATATTGTATACAAGGCATTATTTCTTTGCGTATAATCCATATATGCAAAACATAATTTGGTTGTTTATAATATTACATGTAAAGCAATATTTGGCTACTTAAAATTCATAAATGCTATAATTTGGTTGCTTAGATGCATTCCTATAATCATTATATGCAACAAAATAATTCAATTACTAATAATCATTATATGCAACACAAATAAAAAAAACTTAATAGAACTTACACTTGTTCACAAATGATATCAAAATTTTCCAAACAAGCTCCTGAGTATATGTAGCTAAAATAATAATAAAAAAGAAATCAATGAAGATTCCAAAAGCTAGCAATTTGGAGCATAGGAGAACCAAACAAGTGATAACTAAGTAAATCCAATCACCTAAAACTACAAAGTATTCGTTTTCTACAAATTTTACCATCAAACTTATAGAATAGACTTTTCATCAAAGGAATCCAAAAAAACACACTTCACTACAAACAATGTTTGTCTCTATCACAATCACTCTGCCCCCTGTAACAAAATTGAGCTATGTCTTGGATCTCCACAAAGGTTGAGAAGAACTTGGTAGTCTGTGCCTGATTCAGTAGCATCTTTAACACCACCTCTACAACCTTGTACCTGTTAATACTTAATTCAATTCATTGTGTTCTACAAATGGCCTAAAGTTTAGATCAAAACTAAATGATAATAGTCGGCATGAATTGGAGGCCAAGCATGAGTGGAGAAAATGTCCTACCAAGTAAGAAGACCATTTCATTTCGGAATAACTTGATATCGTCAAAAATCTCAAGTATAAATAGCTTCTGGATATTTCTTTTCTTCTATGGTATAGATAAAAAATAAGCAGCTCTTCTAATGTGCAATTTTGAAAATAGGCTGCAGTGCTTCACATTTTCTTTTAACATATTGTGGATCATTTTCAACTTTTCAATTTTCATGGTTAAAATTTGAATTAACATACATGAAGATTCATCATTGAACAAGAAAGGCAAATTGATAAGATCTTAGATCCCAAACTTGGATCTCAGACCCTATTGGTAATGGTTATTTGAGATAGCACAACTTCTACTCTTGAAAATAGGAATTTCAAACAAATGATTGATGCATTTCATTCCACAACATTGACTATTTATACAGACATTAGTATTCAGTCCCAAACCCATAATACATGGCCCTGCTATTATCATACAATTCCATACTACTACTAGCTAATCAAACCACACAATTAATATTACTCCTATTTGATTTAGACGTTAATGACCTTAACTGTCTTAACAACCTCTAGTCCTTGACACCACATCTGTACATTAACCCAATCATGGATTCATGGAACAAAAGCTTATTAATTCCAAATGCATACACAAAGGAAACCCATATAAAACCTCATAATTGCCTATGTAACAAATCCAAATAGAGCATTTGGGGAACTTATTATTTGTCCCCACTCCCCATAATGTCTAGTCACTTTCTCCATTTAGGCCCCACTTAACCCCTGTTAAATCAATTTTCTCCTTTTCATGCTTTTGTGCAAATTATGAGGAGATAAATTATAAAATAATGTAATAGAAGAAAATAAAATAATTACACACAAAACACAAGCATAGAAACGATATAGACACAAGAATTATAGTGGTTCGGGCCCTCTTCATACCTATTTCATTCTCCAAGGTTTCCCTAATCTTGGGTTCCATTATAACTTATGCAAATACAACTTAGTTTTCCTAAGAGCTCACCAAAAACTCTATAACTCTTGGTTTGCAAGTTGATCAATAAACTTGTTGGTTTCTAAGCTCACCAATGAATCAATGAACTTGTTGCTTTCAAATCTCACAAACTAATCAATGAACTTGTTGGTTTCCAAGCTCACCAAATAACTTATATAATGATAGTTTTCTCGAGCTCACCACCAACTCATGCAATCTGGTTTCTCAAGAGTTAACTAGTAACTCCTAATCTAGTTTCCTAGAGCTAACAAGAAACTCTTACACATGTATACAATAGAATGCCTTTAATTTAGGCTAATGGGTACATATAGTTAAAACACAAATACATATGATAGAACAATAAGCACATTACAGTGAATTTAAACTCCCTTGAAGTGGTATAATGTGGCCTTGAAGCTCTTGGATCTTAGCAACACTTTGGAGTGAATACACTTGAAAAACTTGAATGAGTTTCTTGTTTAGTTTATGGAACCCTCAAGCATTGGTTTTCTCTTTAATGGATTGTCTATTTATACAATCCGGAGAGGTTACGGATCATTTGGAAGAAGACCATTGTGAAATGCAGCTTTCGCAGAGCATTAAATTTTTGAATGTTTGAAAACAATAATTTTTTACTGTAGTAGTTTTACTGTAGTAGTTATTGTGCAAGTCACTGTAGCACTCGCAAAGACAAGACTTTGTCCGAAGTTAAATTTTGAACAAACTTGACGTCAAGCTCTATCCAAAAATTAGTATAGCATACCACTGTAGCTATTTACTATAACAAATTATTGAAGCACTCACAACAACACAACTTTGTCCAAAGTTATTTTTTGGACATACTTAACATCAGGCTCTATCCAAAAATTATTATAGCATATCACTATAGCAGATCGATATAGCAGTCATGATTAGCTTTGTTCGAAGTTAGTTTCGTAATGTTTGAAAATTACTATAGCAATTTACTGTAGTAGCACTTCTGCACTTAGAAATTTCTACATTTTTGCCATTTTTATTAATTTGGTATTTTTCATTATATTTTTCATTGTAAATCAAATTATAATTATCCACAAAAAATTTGCATAAGTTTTAAAGCATGAATATGTACTTTAAATCATCATATTTGTATTTTCAATATAAAAACTCATTCAAGTGTAATTAGATATGATCCAAAATATTTGCTATATGATAAGACAAATTGAATACATTATGGTTCATTACTTTATCCTTCATGCATATAAAAAGATATCTCTATGCAGCACATTTGCATATGATCCAAAGCACTATAAAATGATAACAAAGTTGAAAATAATATGAATCGAGATGATTTCTCTTTTTTCTAAAACATCTAGACTTATATATCAATATATGCATATGCTTGCATAAAATATATCTAAATAAAGCACTTACAATCGAAGCATATATTTCTACATTTTAAGCTTCCTATACTAGAAGCATCATTAGTATAAATCAAGTTTATTGCAAAATTTGTTGTCATCAAAATTATACACAATAAAGCCTAACAATATCCCCCTTTATGATGATGACAAAACTTGAACACTTGTGACATTTAAAGGATATCCTAATGAGCTAATAGCAAACTCCCCCTATCTAATTTTGAATATTTAATCCTATGGAGTTTGATAAAGACAAATCATGACATATAATGCTATACTTCTTCTTGAGACACAATTCATGATAACTCAACTTTCTCACAATTCTCTCCTCCCCCTTTTTGTCAAAATAAAAAATGTCTACCAAGTCATGACAACTTAAATGGGGCATGCCTCCCCCTTTTTATATGGGCAAGCAACTTCTCTCCCAATTCTTCTTTTGCTCCAAAATCTCCCCCGTGATTTTTATTGAAGAACTTAATTTTGATGAGAGAATAAGCAATCAAGTGAAATACTATTGATCTCTCCCTTTTTGACGTTCAAAAGCATATGATTCACAAATAAATCTTTCATTTAATAAATAATCAATTAGAACAGAGATGAGGGCTATCTGTTTCCCAATTTTGTCAATCATAGTGATGAATCTCATATTGAGGTAAAATCATTTATAAGCATAGTTCATTACAAAGGTTAGCTCATAAAGATTCAAAAACAAACTTTAAACTTATATTCATCAAAATCGAATCAAGATATATCTCATTTTAAGCAATTTCTGAAATGTACATCAAATTTTATGAGAGGAATACATATGAAACCTCACCACATCTTTTCAAGAATGAAAACATCACAATTTTAATCATATAACGTGACAAACATACATCATTTTAATCATTCAATAGTTATGATATGACAATGCATGATCCTAATTGTTCTATTTATTTTTATCATTTGTTTGATTTTCTTAGATATTTTAAGTTAAGCATCCATTGGAATTTTCTTGATTGAGAATGAGATTTCTATCATTTTGATTATTAGGTGATCTTCATACAACCTAAGTTTCTTAAGTTTCTTTCTTAAGATGGTGGGCTAACAAATATAACTACAAAGGCAATCTCCATCAAGATTTCCAAGTAAAGGTGCTCAACAAAGGTGATTTGTCACTGGAATTGAATCCATAGGGAGAACCTTAACTAAAGATGCAATAATTAAAAAATTATGCATAGATGGAGGCCTATTTACTAAGATATGAGCATCATCTTCCAAAGATCTTTATATTTTATCACTTAATCAGGATTTGCTATGTTACCTTAACAAAATTACACCACATTTGCTCTTTACATAGCACTCCTACATATGATATACATGTGACTTGTGACATTTCTTAAGCTCTTTCAAGTTTCTTGTATGCCCATAAGTACCTTTGGAAATCTATTCATACCATAATTTATTCACCTCAACAATTGAACAAACCAAAGAGTTTAACAATGCAAGGCGGTGCAATATAGACTAGTCATATATATTTTACATTGATGTCCTAGTTCTCATATTTGGATGCATGCCTTTCTAAGGTCTAATCACTAAGGTGTGCATTATAAGTTTCTCAAGTCTGATAATTTATATTTGAATTGAACATTTTGATCTTTCTCTTCAATTTTTAAACTTGGATTTTTGTTTTTCTTTTGAATAGATTTTTCTCCCCCTTGATTTATGAGATGAAACATCTAATTTCATGATTGATCAATCTACAATCTTTTCTTACTTAATGAATAATAAGATGAGATCTTCCTAATTACTCTTTGATTCAAACTCCTCAAACTTATTCATTTTACTGATTAACTTACATGATACTAAGCATAGATGCAACTTGCATTTGTATCCCATGTGAATTTAACTATTCTACAAATGGAATGGATAAATCATGTCATAATCCAAATAGTTCTAGAAGATTATTTCTCACTTTAGATCCAACTAATATTTTGGTTTGTTAACTTACTTGGCCTAATTTTAATCATTTCAAGCATCCATTATTATAAATACATCATTTCATATTATGACACTTGATATTTCAAATCATCAAAAACATATTGATAAGCTCATAATATATCATATTTTTTATACCTAAATTCACATATTTTAGATCTTATTTTGATGTGATTTTCAGTGGTTTATTAATCACATTTGAGTATATATTACACTTAACAAAGTTTGTTTCTATTTCAGATGTCAAAGGCGGTAAAAAAGAAGTCAAAAATTACAAAAGGCATCGCTTTGAATCAATTCATGTCACTGGAGGAGGATGATTCTAAAAAAGTGATTAACATGAAAGTTGTAGTTATTTAAATTATCTATTCAATTAATCAAGAATAACTTAATTCCAAGTTTGTATGAGAAAGTTATAATAAAAACATTGAAACTACTTCATAATTGCTGAAAAATAACCTCGGTCACACGAAGTGATTTGGGATGCCCAATTTTAGATGCAATTCTACCACTTTAATGTTTGAAAACTTACTTTGGATGATGCAGAAATTTCAGACAATGTAGAAAATAGCTTGGGATGAAACAAACTATTAAATATTATTTGAATTTTCTCATCATATGATTTTAAGTTATATATGCTCAAACATTCTTACAAACATTATAGTCATGAATAGTAGAAATAATTGATAAGATGAAGTAATTTATGACATGAGCATAACCTTTAAGCATTTACCAAGATTTAAGTTATTTTGTTAATTATTTCAATCTTAGGAATTTAAACCTCAATGATGATTACAAAAGGAATGACTAGGCATGGAATACCTATTCGAGACCTTAAACCATGAGGCTTCCCAAATAGGCTTAACTTATGCCTTACGGCTGTAATGATATTAAGGATTAATCATTTTGCATATGAACTTAAATTTTTAAGAATGATTTAGCTCAAATCAATGAACTCATATTCTTTCAAAACCAAGGTAGTCACATGTTAATTTAGAAACATCAAGAATGCATAATAGTGAAATGCATATGTTTCAAGTATTTATTAATCAAACATATTAAGCTTGGAAAACTTATCTCCTTTGTCACTCTCTTTCTCAATTTCTTCATTTGAGCTCAAAGATGATGATGCCAACCTTAACTTTTCATTTCAGCACTTGACTTTCTTTCTTCAACTTGAAGTTTGTAGATTGAGAAGATGATTTTGATTTCTCATCATTCTCCTTCTTCCATGCACTCATTTCAAGCTTTTCCTAATATTCTTACACTTTTGTTTTGTTAGTAGAACCAAATAGATATGAATTTTATAGAACAATTTAATCAGTGCAAATTTGCTTTTACTCATGATAATGTGCAATTGCGAATCTAGACTGCTCATCAAAGTAATATACACTTCATCATTTTGAACAAATCATTCATTACTTAGATTGCTTTCTTTTATATGAAGGTTTTCTTTTTCTACGTAATGTGAATGAAGCATCTAGATTATTTTTTCATTTACATACATTAAATCTATCAAGAACTAAAGCAAACTCTTTGTTTTAATCATATTAAATTCTTTAAGAGCTATAAGCGTCAAAATGCTAGATTAATGAGTTTTCAATTGAATTCTTTGTTTTATATTATATCTTGAATGCACAATGTTTTAAAGTTCTAAATGAATTACATGCCTCTTTGGCATACTTATCCTTAAAACATGTTGGTTGCATTATTTCCAATACCTAGTTGTCTCTTAGATTTTCTCTTTATGTTTTAGTTTTGTACCATGAATTTGATTTGTTTTAATTTATTCTAATCTAAACTTTGAAATCCTATTCATTCAATAGTAAATCAATGTTAGAGATAGACAAATAAGATTTCAAATACAGTTTATGATAGAATATAAAAACATTTGAGTTTAATTATCACACCTACAGTTATCTTATCTTCTTTGGCCTTTGACTTGAATATATTATCCATCATCCAGTGTCAAGAAATCATTTATCTTTTAGTGGTACTGGATAATTCTTCTTTTCTTCATCTTCTTTCTTCAATCTAAAGCTCCTTCTAGAGAAGAGATCATTTATATTTTTCACAAAGAGACTCTTTTTCTTCTTTTTCTCTCTCACTGTTGATCTCCTTTTTCTTTTTCTTTCTTTCCTCTTGGCTTTCTTTCTTTCTTTTTCTTTATCACTTCAATCCTCTTTAGGTTGCACCACTTCAACGTGTGAGGGTTTCTCAATTGACTCGGCCTCTTTGATATCTTAAGTCCTTTGTTCTCCAATTTGAGTTTGAGGAATTGCAATTTCTTCTTCTTTTGTAATTTTCTCCCCTTGAACCAGTGGGGATAATTCAACTCATAGATCTTCCTTTTCTTTTTCTTTCCTATCTCCCACACTCAAGTCATTCTCAGTAACAACATCGATTTCATTTGAGTGCAAATCAACTTGCCCTCAGAAATTGTCTGTAACCTGTCTAACATTTTTCTAGCACTTCTATAGGTTAAGACAAGTTTGCAAATGGTGGGGCAGAGAGATTGTAGTAGGGAATTCATTACCTTAACATTGTCTTTCCATGCTCTCTCTTCATCCTCAATTATGCCAATAAAAATAATTTTCCACAACTGAAGGTCATTGGCCATAGATATATTGCCAATCTCTTCTTCCATTGAGTAAAGCTTATTCCATCAAAGTATGAAAGTTGGGAGGTGGAGTATCCTTCTAAGGACATAGAGGATGATAACATTAGGTTAGACAAATGGATCAATATAATTGATTATGTAGTCCTCTTTGATACCACTTGTTGTGTCTTGTAAACTGGCTTAACCCAAAAGGGGAGGGGTAAATTGAGTTTATAAGAATTTCTTACTTAACCATTTAGTGGATTATAGTGGCTTGGGCCCTCTTGGCACCTATTCTACTCTCCAACGTTTCTCTAACCTTGGGTTCCACTATAATTTGTAGAAACACAACCTGGTTTTCCCAAGAGCTTACCAAAAACTCTATAACTATTGGTTTCCAAGCTGACCAATGAAATTGTTGGTTTTCAAGCTAACCAATGAACTTGTTAGTTCTCAAGCTCACCAACTAACTTATACAATAATAGTTTTTCTAAGCTCACTACCAACTCATGCAATCTAGTTTCTCAAGAGTTAACTAGCAACTCCCAATCTGGTTTCCTAGAGCTGATCAAAAACTCTTACAAATGTGTAAAATAAAATGCCTCTAATCTAGGCTAATCTGTACACATATTCAAAGCACAAATACAAATGATAGAATAATCTGCACATTACAGTGAATTCAAACTCCTTTGAAGTAGTATTGATGTAGCCTTAAAGCTCTTTGATCTTAGTAGCACTTTGGAGTGAATACACTTAGAAAACTTGAATGAGTTTCTTGTTGTTTGATTCTTGTTTAGCTTATGAAACCCTTAAGCATCATCTCTCTCTTCAATGGATTGTCTATTTATACAATCCGGAGAGGTTACGACTGTGAAATGCATCTTTTGCAGAGCATTAAATTTCCAAATGTTTGAAAATAATATTTTTTACTGTAGTGGTTATTGTAGTAAATCACTGTAGCACTTGTGAAGATACAACTTTGTCCGAAGTTAAATTTTGGACAAACATGACATTTAACTCTATCCAAAAATTACTGTAGCATATCACTATAGCTATTGACTATAGCAAATCATTATAGCACTTGCGAAGACATGGCTTTGTCTAAAGCTAAATTTTGTACAAACTTAACATCGGGCTCTATGCATATTACTATAACATATCATTACAGTAGTTGTAAATAAATTTGTCTAAAGTTAGTTCCACAATGTCCAAAAATTACTATAGTAATTTACTATAGTAGCATTCCTGCACTTAGAAGTTTTTGCGCTTTTGCTACTTTTGTTAATTTGATATTTTTATTATATCTTCCTATGTAAATCATAATATAATTATCTACATAAAATTTGCAAAAGTTGTAATGCATGAATATGTACTTTAAATCATCATGTTTGTAGTTTTAATATAAAAACTCATTCAAGTACAATTAGATATGATCCAAGATATTTGCAATATGATAAGCCAAATTGAATACATTATGGTTCATTACCTTATTCTTAATGCATATAAAATGATATCTCTATGTAGCACATTTGCGTATGATCCAAAGTATTATGAAATGATAAACAAAGTTGAAAAAAATATGGATTAAGATGATTTCTCCTTTTTCTAAAATATCTAGACTTATATCAAGTTATGTATATGCTTGCATTAAAGATATCCCAATAAAGCGCTTATAATCCAAGCATATATTTCTATATTTCAAGCTTCTTATACTAAAAGCATTATTAGAATATATCAAGTCTATTGCAAGTTTTGGTATCATCAAAATCCTACACAATAAAACCTAACACTCTCATCTTTGCTTCTATCTCATGAAGATTTGGTTCTGTTAACTCCCATCCATTAGGATATTTGACAGGGTTAGTCTTTACCTTTAGCATTCTCCAGGCCACAACAGTTGTCATTTCGTCCACCCAAGGGGAAAATTAAAACTCATATCACAAGTTTGAATGACTGAATAAAGTATATGCTATCTGACAAGCAAAAACTTAATTTAAAACTTATCATCAAACAAATGTTTAGATAGAGAATTCTAGTATAACTAAAGTTTTATAAGGAAAAATCACAATGCATCCGACCAATGCAGGATAATGGTGAAACTTGAAAACAAAGAGATGTCACGTGATTGCAAAGAGAAGAGGATTTATTAATTGGATCCTTGAACACTAAAAAAGAAAGGATGCAAGGGAAGATTTTCATATGAACAAGCCAAGTGTCAAATAGCAACTCCAACTATGGGGGAAAAATATTAGAAAAATAGTTGATTGAGCATCTAATAGCAACTCCCAACTAACACTTGCTACATGCTATGTACACTGTCAAAGACAAGCTTGTTAGAAGATGGCCTCTTTTCTTCTAATTACATATACTATGTAGATGCATTTTTCAAATTGCTACCACAAAAATAGGAGAACTAAATAATCCAAGAGAATTATTGATAAATTACACCAAAAATCCACTCAGGAGAATCACTGAAACTAAAATGTAGACTAAAACGCAGCTTGGAAGTCAAGCTGAAAACACTTTCATTGATACAAGAATAAATGCAACATGATGGATAGGAATAAAAAGTTCCTCTTTTAATTTAATCTTCTCACATAGATGTAAATTAACTAGAACAAGTAAAATAGTTTATATAATCCCAGCCATTGTTTTTTGTCTTAAAAAAATACTTTTGGCCTTAAACTTCCTACATAATCCCTTTGGTAAACTATTCTATAGTATTTAAAACTAAACATTAGCAAAAACAACCAATGAACATTTTCACTTTTGTTAACAAAAGAAAGCAGTGCATGGCTTGCGGTTCTTATCACAGTACAATAACACTAAACTGGCTAAATTTCACCAGGGGTCCAATGCATGATTCAGGGCCTTGACAGGTACTTCATAACCATTGAGGACGTCCTATTAACAAACCTCCAATAGCCATCGCACTAACTATCTTTGGAAATACCCATGAAGATAAAATGATCCATGAATAGAAATGTTCTTTATTTTGGATATTTAAGAATAGTAAAGTCATCGCAGAAAATACATTTGCATCCACAACATCAGTATCTTGCAATGGATGCAATCACTTCACTTTCTTTCCATTTGAACTTACAACCTGCAAGAGAAAGGACAATAGAAAGGTCTATTTTTCATGTCCAAGAGAAGATAGAAGTAGAAAATATAGCCCAAAGTGGGTTTAGAAGTTGGTCATGAAACTTAGAAGTTGAGATGATGTCCTTAGTGCAACCTCAACCAATGAAACATCTTGGACAAGCTTTTTCATTTTCTTGAAAGATGTGATAACTACAATAAGCATTGTAGTAAGATAGATGATATCCATTTTAGCATGGCATGGCAATCCTTTCTAAGCAACTACTAGAAACATATTTAGTCCTAAAATATACTCCAATTAGATCCATCAATGCAATATCTATGACATATTTCTCACTCCTAGTCTTCTACTACTTTTTCTCATAAATATTAACAATTCAAGTGGTATAAACAAGGAACCAACCTGCTTATTTCTAACGCATTATTAGGAAAAGCACCATTCCAATATTTAGACAATCCAATCATGTGAAACTAGTTGACAAGATTAGAAATAATCCAAGCCTTGTCTTCACTGTTAATAAGTATACTTCAAAAAACATTGAAAGAACCTTCTTAAAAATAAATTGTTGGGCTAACACTCATTGCTCTGACAAAAAATTAAATAAGAGTTCCAACAAAGTGATAAAGAATTAGACAGGAGTTGGTTGCTTAGTCTTGGACCTATTCTAAAAGCTTGGCAAAACTAATCCAGTGTAGCTTCACAAGGAGAAACATCTAGTAGGCAACCTATCATAAGCATCTACTACAACTCATCAGCTTCTTCACCTTTTTAATTGCCTAGATTAGTACCAGGAACTTAATAAAAAAGGAGCCTGAGTAATAGAAGAAGAAGAATTCTTAAAAAATGGAGATCCAACATTAAAATCTTCATCGATAAGAAACAATAGAACAAAGGGAAAGGACCAGCTTAGATAAGTAAGGGAATCATCAAATCCTACTACAAAATGAGTATGTTGAGCTACCTTTAGCAATAAGATTGGCAACAATTAACAAAGGCAGGATCATCCACATGGTTTCTTCATGATCCCCATCTAGGATGTACATTGCAAATAGAAAACTATAACTTCTGTGAGTCACTAATATCTGTAGGTCTACTTAGACTTGTGAGTTTGCTAGTCAAAAAATAGAAAGGAAGCAAGAATCATGCAATGAGATCTATCTACTATCAAATTTATAATATATAAGTAAATTCTACAATACTGAAATGCCCAAATCTTAATTAGTATTCAAAACATTCAAGCAGGAAATGTAAGCACAAAATTGAGCTATGTCTTGGATCTCTACAAAGGTTGAGAAGCACTTGGTAGTTTGTGTTTGATTCAGTAGCATCTTTACCACCACCTTTATAGCCTTGTACCTATCAACACTTAGTTCAATTCAATGTGTTCTACAAATGGCATGAGGTAGGAATCAGAACTAAATGACAATAATCTTCATAGTTTGCATTATTTTGCTTAAAGGCACTAAGATGAAGAAAGGATAGAAACTATTCTTACCATACAATGTTTTCCAATGCAGAAAGACTTGCTAAAAATAATTAAGCCAAAGCTAGTTAAAATAACTTGAAGAAGTAAACTAAAATTATAAAGAATAAAATGCCACTAAAAGTACTTGTAGCATGTTTTCAACTTTTCTTTGTCAATTCTGCATATTTACCATTTTCTTTTGTACTACCTCACAATCATATGTTAAAAATTTGATCCGCTCCCTAGCTATTGGTAATTCTTTTTTAGTTGATTCTAATCAATTTATGTTGATGCTAATTGATCTTGTGTTGAAGATAATTCATTTTGTATTGAAAGGAACTCCTTGCGAAGCCCTTTTACCTCTCTTTGTGACATAGTTGAGGCAAATTTACTTCAAAGTGGCTTTAGCCCTTGTCCCAACCCTTTAATATATCTAGATCTCTTACCCATGACCTGATCATAAATCTTGTCATTAGCCATGGGTGAGTCTAATTCTTGGGACGTTGCTTGTAGCTCCTTCATTCTTTTCTAAAATTAAATCCTAAAGTAAATAAAATTCATTAGTATACAAATTTTATATAGATTAAAGTAAGAGGAATTTATGAAAATAAATCCTTAAATATGCATGTTTAGCCTCAACAAAACAAAATAAGCCAATTTTTTCCTTATCTGCATCTCTGCAAACCACTCTCTTCAATTAACTGGTTGTATAAAGTCTACATTTTCTTGCTTCAAATTCAATATGTTTTTTGTTAAACTGAATATTCAAGCACACAAAATAGATAGGGTATTAAAAAAATTAAAAAAATAAAAAAATTACCTTCCGAGCAAGTGCTATCATGAAAGGCTTTGGTCCTATGCAATGAGTGTATTGCAATTTCTATCGATTAAGTGTGTTCACTGAAGATAATTGTTGCATTAAAAATACAAATACAACAAGATTTACCAAGATCAATGCCTTTTACCAAATGGAGTGATTAAAAGAACAAAAAAAGAAATAAAAAATCATAAACCTGAAAATTTGGTGACTAAAAGTGGGTGTATAGAAAGTCCCAATAGTCTTGTTGAACCCCTTGTAATGGATGAAGCCGTGGGTCCACATTCTCCTTCATTCTACAACAATGACGATAGCACTTGTGCCTGTAATGACTTAGTTATTTTGAAAATATTCTTCAATGCATCTACAAACATGTTCTTGGTTGATGTCATTAATTTTGAAGCTCATCTACTTATTATTCCATCCATAACTTGCACACACCCAAAAAATTAAAGTGAATTTAAATAACTGAAGCAACCTAAATTCTTAAGAATTTACCTGTAGATGTTGAAATAAAGGCTCCTTTTCTTCATCAGTAACATCCTTCCAACTCTTTTTATCCTTTTGTGGAGCCATTATCATAATAGTATGAGTAATAGCTCTAGGAAGGTATGAGATAATTGTCTCTAATGATGGCCTTGTGGTAGTTGAGTCAATTTCTACCAATAAAGGTCCTTCTAAAGCAACTTTAATCTTCTCTAAAGCAATGAGCTTACAAGGACCACAACCCCTTCTGCGAATAGATGGGGTTGTCTATATTAAAAAAGCATAGAACAAAATTTTTTTAAAAAATAGTTAGTTGTGATAAATGAATATTGTCAATAAAAAATTAAATAAATTAATAGAATATTAAAATATAATTGCATGAAAGTTATACTGGTAGTGCTTGCATTTGTCTCTATGGAAGATGAAGATTGTGTTGAAGCCCTAGAGGATGCAATAGGCCTCTCTACTAATGGTACATCAGATAAAGGACGTTTGCCTTTGCTGCATCCCAATGTCATAAATGTCTGTATCAATAAGTTAATAAATACAATAATGAACCATAAATACCATACCATAGCATTGTATCAAAACAAACTCAAAAAGAGCTCAAGCAATAGAACTAGTCACAAATGATGTAAAAAGGAAATACAACTCAAATGAACTAGAAAAATTACAATATTGACAAAATTTTCTCAAGCAAATTAGTCGTATAATGCATTACTTTACCCCCATTCATAGAGTTGTTAGCTAAGGAATTCCAAAGCATGTTAATATGAAAAAGAATAGAAACTATAAACAAAATGAAGTAATGGAATTGAAGCTAACATTTTTACTATGAAAATAACACATTTTATTCGTCTATGTCCTCATCGCTCCCTTCTATTGCATCATGAGACATAGGGATTGGTGGGTTATGTCTGATGCATTCATGATTTTCATCCAGCAATGCCTCTCTATCTAAAGTATCCTTTCGCAAATCCCCACAATCAACATCAGTGTGACCCATACTACAATCTTCTTACTGAAACACATTATTCCAATTCTACTCAGTGATTGCTTGTATTGATTCAAGTTAGGGGATACTCCAAATATACCTATGATGCACATGCTGCACAATTTTCCATGGAGTCCCAAATTTTGTGTCATTTATATAAAATACCTATCGGGCTTGAGATGCAAGGATGAATGGATCATTTGAGTATTAAAATTTTGATATGTTTATACTCATACAATAAGCTTCTTTTCTATGCTGGTCTTGCTGCTTACGTTGAACCATTCACATTGGAATAAAATAACTTGATATCCAAGCATATAAGATAATTCTATAATATTATTTAGCCATCCATAAAAATCAATTTCTTCATTCCCATCGTTACTTTCAACAAGCACCCTACTATTTTGGCTTCTACGGTGGTTGTCATGCTCACTTGTATGGAATCAAACTCTATTCACTATACATCCTAAGTATATTTTGTATTTAAAAACAACGGTCCATTTGCTGATGCCCATAATTCCTTTGAGATCTCATGCGACTTGCTATGATGTAATTGATTTATCTATATGTGAGTTAATACAAAGAATCTTTATAAGAAATTATAAACATGTCTAAACATTATTGAACTATCAATATAAAAAAAAAATACTTACATGCGTTTTAAACCACTTAGGAAATTGCTCCCGTTGTCTTTTAGCTATTCTATTTCACCATTCATTTTAAGCCCCTCCTCATGTTCACTAAATATCAATAAATATACTAAATTTTATCAATCATTAGGAGTAAGGATTAATATAATATAATTTGTTTGAATTGGTCAAGGTAACTTACAATAAATATTTCTTCAGTTCAAAACAATTATTGACAACATACCATCAAACCAATTTAAACTCCTCATTTGAAAATGTCCGTTGCCATCTCTAACTCTGGTTCGGGAATTGATGGGTCATCAACAACTTTTTCGTTGTCTGTATCATCAGATCCCCCTGAATTTCTTTGTGATTCTTGGTCATCGGACTCAAATTCTTCCTCTTCCATGGATGTGTGGTGAGAGGTGGAAACCACGTGACAACATGCAATTATTACTGGGGAAGACGACGTTTTTGACGTCTTGGACTCAGTAGGAGCTGGCTGACAGTCCCACATAATGGGACCGATAGTCGACCCGGTACTCACATAGGAGCGATCTGAGGTGTACTCCTCATCACTGTCCATGTTAATATCATCGTCCACACTAAGGCCTATCTGATCCCCTAGATACCGGAGACCTCTTAATTTTCCTTTAATCGGAACCGGGATGAGCGGACCGGTTACCGACATATAAGGCTCATCAGGATAAATA
>JAYJMB010016041.1:0-26489 GCA_036873735.1 Pouteria campechiana
TTTTCCCAAAAGCTCTACGTGCAAACGCGCTTTCTGTAAGTGCTTAAAAGCCACCGCCGGGCCAAACAGGCCCTTAGAGCCTAGACAAGGAAAACAGCCCCACAATAAGTCTCCAGAGGCCCAATATCATATGGCTCATTTTCGTAGGGTACATGCTAGTTGTTGGAAAAGGACGCATATCTGCGGGCGTCACCCCAAGGTGCTGGCTCAAAAATCGTATTAATGGTTCCTTACTTTCCCAACTTCCTAATTAAAGTGCAGCAACGCATCAGCCGTTGGAAAATTAAATTAGCATCTAACCACCTGAACCTAACGCTGACATTTACTTTCCAAAAATCTGAAAGGGCCAGCCGTATCCTTTATAGGATCAGAAAAAAATAAGCGAGCTAAGAGCAGAAAGAGAACAATTTTTGCATCTAATGGTACATGATCCTCCTCCAAAGTCAGAATGCCAAACTGAGAATGTTAGATCTAACCCTTTCCCAAAGGCGAGGAAGCCCGTTGAGACGACGATGTAATGGTCCATGCACGATAATTCTTTGTCGGGAGGTGGACTGCGTCAAGATGGAGCCCATCTAGCTGGGACTTCGCATCACACCCAGCAATCTAGCATTTGGATCTGAGAGAACCTTCTGTACCGTCTAGCAAAACCTGACCACATCAAAACCCCAACTAAAGTTCCACATATGCGAAAGGAAGGGTAGGGCACTGGTGATTGGTATAGCAGATAGCGATAGAATAGGACAGAAATCTCTGACAACCTTGTCCTTAATCTAACCGACTCGGCTATTCACAACCATAGAATCTAATTTAAATTAAGGGTACAACTTGGGTAGGCTACCACAAACCAAAACATTCGGACCCACCTTTTTAATCGAACCAAACTTTTTAATCCGTTGGATAGGTTCGATTCCATGAATTATTTTAAAAAAAACTACTAAAAAACTTAACAAGCTAACACAATTTAAATTATTTTTATGGTTGTATATAACTTTCATACTATTACATGGTACACTTATTTATACTTTAAAGCTTAAAGATTACTTAATAAGTTCTATTACATTAGTTGGCATATTGTATATATAATATTTTGACTCGCTTTACACGATTGATGTTAAAGAATTAATAAGTTCTATTACATTAGTTGGCATATTGTATATATAATATTTTGACTCGATTGATGTTAAAGAATTGTGCTTTTGAATCTCTATCAAAAGAATATGAGATAATCATTTTAAAATATCAAAAAACAAAACAAATCTAAAGTAGTATAGGAATCTATTTATGGAATCAAATATTTTTCTTTACTCTCATTCTTTAATATATAACTAATTATAAATATTTTTCTCTGCTCTCATTCTTTAATAAGTTAATAATAATCTCTACCTCTGTAAATCAAAAATAATCGAGATGTCATGTGGATGTAAGGCAAGCAAGGAAATGGTTGAAGTCCAAGCTTTTATATATCACACTAATAATTTTTAATAAAAATGATTCACAAATTATGATTTATTTTTATTTTGTATTTTATGGCATGTTTCCTTTACTTTAAAAAAATATTTTTTATTTATGCTTAGATTATATATAGCTACGACTATATAATTAATTTATATTTTGATTATAGAAAAATTAGAAAAAGCCAATTTTGACCCAAAATCAAACTGACCTATAATCTTAGAAAGCCAACTTAAATATAGGGTAGGATAAGATATTTATAAATAAGGTATCTTATTTATAAATACAGTTAGGATAGGTTGAATCAAGAACCAAGCCTAACAACCAAACCGAACGTAGGTGCACCCTTATATTTATCAGGTCGAGGACCACAAGGGACTGTTAGACCTACTTGGAGGTCGCCGTATTCGGATTATTTGAGTGGGCCAACTCAGCAACAACATGGGCTCACACAAACCAGCCAATCCGTTAGGTCTTATAGAAGCTGGGCACTGGTTTTTGCTTTCATCTAAAGTTCCACCTCCATATCCTTCTGAGCTGCTGAGCCAAAGACCCGTTGGATGCAAACCCAGATTCTCCCTCAACTCCATATTGCGCCAGTGGAGGCTGGGAACCTGGCTAACCTAACCTGAGATCTATACTTTGCCGTGGCAGGGAATTTAAACTCAGAACTTGGTTAGGTCCAGGTCCAGGTCCGGTTAGTTGGGGCTAGGAATCGCAATTGGGTCTATGACCCTATATTAGTTCGTTAGGGTTAAATCACTGGGGGACGTCAACTCGGGAGAACTTTACAAGGATTGCTGCTGGGTAGGGTACAGACCGCCAAAGTTGCGACATGATGGCCCACGAGGACAGCAGCAACGCCCTTTCCCATGTACCCGGCACGTCCGCTTGCCCGTTAGATTAGCTTTGCCATTTGCGCAATAGAATTTAAGTCGGATAGAAAGAAAGATATTTATAATAAATTTCAATTAAGACGAAAATTTAAAATAAAGCATGGATCACATAAGAATCCTGCAACCTCAGATTTGCCATCCCACGTCATGTCGTCATCATCAAAGTTTTAAAGCTTTACCATTCAAGGTAATTTCGTTGCACCTCATTTCAGCCTCTGCTGGTGTTTGCTGATAAGGACGGCTGAATGCAAAACCCCGCTTTTCATCAGCGGCACCAAAATTCTGGTACACGTTGATTTTCATGCGACCCACGCTATAAACGAAGAGCAAACGACCGGAACAAGCACAATGATGAACGGCCTAGATCTCCGTTCATGTAAAGCCAGAAACCCGACCGGATTCAACCTCTGCGAACTTTTGCTAACTCGGGAGCAGACTAAAGAATATAAAGCCGAGTCTTCGTGGCAGGACCGCACGCAGCTGCTTACGAAAGCTCGACGATGCTTCCAGGCTTCAGCTCAGCCCGAGTAAGAATTAAAAAAGGAAAAAGAAAAGAAAAGTCCCTTCGCATGTGCGAAAGGCTGGCTTGTTTGAAAGATCGAAGCCGCTAATCAGACATTCTTGTAAGCGAACTACTTCGCTGCAACGGATTAACGGTTGGGATGTCTTGAATGAGTGGTCAATTTGGGTTCGAGAGCAGGCTTTGTTTTTCCCGTTTGTCGTCTCGGAATAACATGTGTACTACTCTTTTACAAAAGAGTAGAGAAACAAGTCCCTGATGGCAGAAAGAAGACGCACATCTCAATAAATCTGAAAAGCGCCCTAAAAAGGGTTTTCGGAGGCAGGAAAGAAGAAAAAGTAGCACACTAGGGCTGCTCGCCGTGAAGGATTGCCCGTCTTCCACCGTTAAGGAAAATATCAACATAAACCTCGATGTTCAGAGCTTCCGGATTTCAGAAATTCAGGTTGAGAAGGTCAGTTAGGAATCCTTGTAGTTAATACAGGATCTCGCAATTCAGAAAAAAAGGAAGAGAAACAAACTTGCCGAGGCCGCAGTAGATCTGAGCCGTAAAATCGAAGAAAAGTATCAAATTCTCCCTCGACTCTTAAGAATTGCATAATGTTATGCCCGGCAAATACTCAGAAAATAACCATTCCCTCCAATGACAGTGGCAGAGGAATGAAGGCACAAAACGTGCAGGAATAAGCTCCATTGAGATGACCAAGGGGAACATACGAAAATCCAGAGCTATGAATTCGTTAGCGAAGACGAAGAAACAGAACACCAAAAAAAGTTTGGTTTTTTTGTTTATTTAAAACTATTTAGGAGTCACATTCGGAAAAACAACCCTTTCAATTATTAACACTCACCAATATGCTCGGATGCAATGAGATGAAAGAAAGCCGATGAAGACGCACAAAAAAATGGAAAAAAAAAATCGAAGTTCTTCCACTCGTTTCAACTGAAATCCTCAAAGGAGGAATTAGATCTAGATCGAGCTGGAACAGAGGATTTCTTCCTCTGTAAATGCATCTATAAAACACCAACACTAGAATCGCAACTACGAAATCTTAGCATAAGATCCAATCGGCAGAAACATCACAAATCCCTTCAGAGGAGGAGATGAGAAATCCCTGGAGCCAGCCATGACGACTTCAGGGATCTGCGAAAGCAGAGCTGGATTCCGATGCAGAATGCAAGAAAAGCGAGAAAAGAGAGTGAATGTGCACCTGGAGAAAGTAAAGGCAGGAGGTCGAAGGGGAGGGGAAAAGAGAGTGAATGTGCACCTGAAGGAAGAGAAAAACCCCTGCAGAACCGCCTGGCTATCCCTCGCCGCGCCTTCTCGCTCTCGTCTTCTAGTTTCCCTCACACCGCTTCCCTCCACCGAAGAAGCGTATTTAAGCTTTCGTTTCCCTCCGCTACCACCCCTCCGCATGCCCTAGCTGGGCCCACCTGATTATTACATGTCGCGAGTAACTCGCGAGACACGCCGCTTACCACGAGTCATCTGCTTAATGGATCCATCTGAATGCTGGGGAGAACAGAAAGATGGCACGATCGAGCTGCAGGAGCCACACGAAATTCGGGCCACTTCTTTTACATAGAACAGAAGCGGCCACGTGAATTCCATTCGTCCATCTAGAGGTTCCAGATAAAATCAGCCAAAGCGATGATGGATACGTTTATTTAATACCTTGTCCTTCATTTCCATGAACAGAAATTAAAGAATCAAGTTTGTGGCATGGGACGGACTGGATTGGTCGATTAATGTCTGGATGGGATCCTGTGGTGAAACTGTTGCATCGTAGTTCAACGTACCGTCCTTTTCATGCACGGGACGGGACCTTGCCGCGTGTTACAGCTTGCGGGGGTACTCAACGGCTCAGATAGACTCGCAAGTAAATATCCAGCAGGCGGGGATGTAAAACGACTGAATTACCCTGCCCCAAACTGGAGGAGAGACACCCGTCGGATGGACCTCGTCGGCGTCGCAAGTTGCGCAAGTGGCCCGCCCAGGACTCCCAATGTTGAGCCCCTGCTCGCCCATTGAGCGCTGCATTCGTCACGAATCTTAAGAGAAAAAAAAATCGTAGTCCGCGAGATGTTCATATCCAAGATCCAGCGGTGGAAATTCCTGACGGAATCGTGATGAATTTGATCATTCTACGTTTATTTTTCTGATCTGAACCATTGCTGTGATTTTTCTTCAGCTAGAATGTCGTGGAAAGTTACTTATAGCCCTGAAAATTGATGACAACGAGAAGAAGAAGTGCAGTCGTCCACGCTGATGTGCGCACGCCTAAATCAGTCGACTGTTACGGCGTCGACGTTGCTCTTGCCAATTGCCGGGCATCCTGCTCTGACTGGAGTCCTAAACGGCCGGGCCCTGGAGGTTGTTTTTGAGGTCAATCAAGATTGCATCAGTACCAACATTCGTTGTCGCGAATGTGTGATATTTGAAACAGAAAATGTACATATTCGGAACGAGGAGGCATTTTCTCTTTCGACTTTCAAAACGAATGCTCCTACGATTATTAACGGTATTTTTTGGATTTATTTTATCTAGAATCAACGTATAAAATATACTAAATTAACGGTCTGGATCATTTTTCGAGTTGGTATGTTTAAGGCGGTCGAGTGACAAAACAAAAGATTGATGTCCTTCGCGACAACTGTCAAATTCGTCGGTAGCAAGTGGCCGGTGAGTTCGAGGACTGCCCGGCAGCGGTTGTTCCGAGCGCCCACGTATCTAACGCTGGACTACCGGGAGTTCCAAACTTCCAGTGCCCCCCAGCTGCAGTAGAATGCACATTTCTTTCCAGTAATATATAAAATGTTTTAAATATTATCCATGTTTTTACCATTACCATCAAAACAGATATTCGATTAGGTGATACCAAACAAATTTGTGGACAGACGATCTGTACTTTCAACTCCTTACGATTCCCATGTTTCATTTACTTACAAATCAATTACTTTAATGATATAAACTTAACCGTTCTAAAATGATTAGTAAAGACATCTCTGTCCATCGTTTGTTATCGTACTGCCCAAAAATTCTTTGATTTAAATAACTTTTTACAATAACTAAATAATTAAATTACAAGTGTACCATTTACATAAACTTATAGTGCCACTATTACTACCATGGACAACATTAACTGCATAAAATTACATTGATGAATTATCTATTAATTGAAATAGATAATGTTTTATCATTTATTTTACCTCAATGAATAAATCTAATGGATTAAGTATTAGCTGTATGATGTAATCAAAGGACGTGGTGTGTCAACCGTAAAAGAAAACAAGGAATAAATAAATAAGTATTAAACAAAAAATAAGAAATTGTGATTAAAAATATAAGCAAAGATATATATATATATATTAAAATTCACTAAAACTTCGTCAAAAACAATAAAGAGTTATAATTAAAACGGTGATTCGACCAGTTAAACTAAATTGATTGGTTCAATTTATTTTTCCAAAAAATTTAAAAAATACAATAAACAATTACAAATTTATTTTATAGGTCTTAATCTTAATTAATAGATGTTTTATCGATAAATTACAATATGTAATGCATGCTTTTGTAGCAATTATTGGTACGATCACCGGGTATTGATTTCCCAAATTGTAAACGCAAGACGGCGAGATGGTAAGGGCCGGGAAATCCAGCTCCACTTGCGTGCAATGCTCATCATAATTTACATGCGACAAAAAAAATACTAAGTTGGACCACATCATTGCAAAATGGGATGAAATCTAACCTGTGGCGAGCGTTTGGTTGAGCCGCGTCACAACATGCTAGGAAGAGATGTGAGGTGCAATTTTAGCCTACTATATCAGATTATCTGCATATGGATATATTCTTGTTGGATAGTGGCGGCTGGGTACGGCGTAATTGTGTGGTGGTCAGCTGATTAATCAGCGGTTTTCTTTAAAAGAGAAAAAAACTTCACATATCCAAAAATGGGCCATTAGAAAATTTTTAATTTAATTTTTAAAAAATAAAAATTTATAAACTGTTTGCAATTATTAGTATTATTTGTATGGGAAGAATGTGCTTGGATAAGGGTAAACATAATATTAATCAAATAATAATAAAGATAAAATAGATATAAAAATAACAACATAATTCGTGATAAAAATATTAAAAATTAGTTAGCGTGTGTCCGAGCACATCTTCGCGAAGTAGAGGCTTGAGAGTTTACGACGTAAACCTACAACTCTTTCCTTCTCTTTAGCTTTTGCTGGGTGCAGCATAAATGCTCTCGAATTGAATGTGACTATGCAAAATTATTTCCATAGAAACCAACAAATAGCCCAAAATTCAAGTATTTCTCCAATTCAAGTATTCATGGATCTAGATGGACAGGAATATAGCTACTTATCATTTTCAGCGTAGAACTTGTGATTGCAATCGATTGTGAGCTTTTGAAAATGGGTATAAAATTGCATAATCCGAACAATTAGAATTTTGATCCACATAACCCGATTTGGATGCCTGAATTTCTTGGTCTGAGAAATCCAAAGCTGAAGAATCCAAAGCCCCGAATAGATCTCTAGAATCAGATGATTCAAAAAGAATATGCAAGGAAGTTAGCACATCAAGGAGAAATAAAAATTGCTCAGGTAAAGGCCAAACGGAGGTCCGATTGGGAAAACAACGTTATTCCTACAGATATACCATTTTTTATTTTTCATACGCTATAACGTTTTCATAAATTCCGAATCACCATTGTATTTATTCTCACGCATATTTCCATTGTCCTCAAAATCATATTGATTGAAAATCTATATGGGTTGTTATGGTAAATACAATCTCATCATATTATCTTGAAATGCTTTTTTATAATACCTGAGGCTTATATGAATCTTTAGTTGAAATAACATATCATGATTAAATAAATTATTCCAAGAATGACGATTGATTTCCATATTATCAAAATATCATAACATGTGAAAAATGTAAAAGACACGTCGTAGTATTATAATTGGGTACCGTGAATTAACATCCCAATTTAGTTGGTATTCTCGTAAATGCATTGAAAGTAAACATCAAGCATTCCATGTTGCTTGACATTTGAGTTGACGCATTCCCACTCCAATAATTCCTCCGCTGGAGATTTCTCCTTCATATTCCAGTTATTGACAATATCAAATACCCTTTTATGCGTATTTAATATTCCAAACATACAATGGAAACGACAAAAATTTAATAGGCACATGCTCTCGCTAAAAGCTGTTTCTGCAATCATGCTGTAAGATAATTACACAACTCATAACATAAACATTCATTAAGTTCAAAAGAAAATTCAAATTACAAGAATTTCATAACATACACATCCATTTCCGTCTACCTACTTTGACCGGTAAACATCCTTTTTGTACTATTCTACGTTAAAAAATAATCATCTTCTTCTTCCGCCTTTATAGAGTTTACCATATACTCACCACATAAGTAAATGAGAGATACTTATTTGGTTGCAATTCAGGTGAAAAAACTTTACTTTAATTATACCCATCACAATTATACCATATACTCGCCACATAAGTAAATGAGAGATATTTATTTGGTTGCAATTCACGTGAATAAACTTTACTTTAAATATACTCATCACATAAACTCTAAAGACTCATGTAGTGATTATAATTAATGTAGATAAATCCTCAAGCCTCACACAGTGAGTGCATGGTTTACTCAGTACATCAACTAATTTTCACTAGTTTGGATACCATCATAGAGCTACATTGCTCATAGGTGGGGGTACAGCACAGAATGTGAACTAATTTTATTTCAACCAATTCCATTTTAATTTCTGAGGTAGGTAGACATTTCCAACATGCACAAAAATTTAGGTAGATTAATTTTCAAGGTCTAGGTCTAGGACACCCGAATATTCAGCAAGTCTACACACTCACGCTCAGTTACAAATATACCTAAGTATGTGCCTCGAAACGTAGGCTCTTACTACTACCCTATCATCTCTAAAAGAGTCTCTTACCGACTTAAGGGTTGGAGTATTCATGCCGAGAACACTCCTGACATCCTCCAACCTTTTCTTCTAGTCTTGCAGGATTCAATGCGAGATTATCTTGAGAGCCACATTGGCATTCTGTTTGGGAATGACCTAAACATTGATGCCTTCTATGAGAATATTTTAAGATAAGTCTGAAGACATCGGACAATATTTGAGGAGCAAGGAAAAGAAATCTTAAAGTAAATACATGAGGAAAATGGTCGAGTTACATAGGCGCAAAAACATTGACATTCAAGATAATAAGATAGGGATATTATTGGCCCACAGTGGCAATGTACTCGAAAGAATATGTCAAAAAATGTAACAACTGCTAGAAGCATGCAACCATTCCCCATCTCCCAGTAGCCAAACTATCCGCCATCAGTAGCCCTTGGCCATTCTATCAATGAGAATGGACATCTTCGGCCCTTCCCACCAGCAATATGAAGAAAAAAATATATTTGAGGCCGTGGATTACTTCACTAAGTGGGCAAAAGTCAGAGCCACCAGGTCTATCTCCATAATATGAGCCCAAAATTTCCTTATTGAGAGTATTATGTGCAGATTTAGGGTCCCTAAAGCCCTCATCACTGATAATGAAACCTAATTTGGAATTAAACCATTCAAATATTTTTGCACTACCTATGGGATCCAGTAAAAATTCTCCAGAATAGTATACCTGCAGACCAACAGGTTGGCAAAGGCCACAAATAAGAGCATTATAATAGGATTAAGGAAAAATATGGAAGGTTTCAAAAATAGTTGGTACCAAGAGCTCTCGAAGGTACTCTCGGCTTTGAGGATGACACCAAAAAGGTCCACGGGCGAGACACCATTCACACTAACATACGGGTCCAAGGTAGTAATACCCGTGGAGCTCAAAATACCCTTCGCCTAGACAGAGAACTTAAACCTCAAATAAATGAGAAAGTGCTGAAAACCAATCTGGACCTGCTAGAAGAAACAAGGATTAACGCCCAAGCCAAGATGCGATCGAAATGTCAAAATAAGAAATTTTAAAGAGGGTCCTGCAAGAAGGCTCCATCAACAATTCTACCCATGCAAGGGGAAAGCTCGCCTGCTTTTGGGAAGGACCTTACAGGGAAAAAGAAGTCTTAGAGAACGGAGCCTATTGGCTCCAAACACCGAATGAGAGAGACAACCCCCGAATGTGAAATGTCGAGCATCTGAGGAGGTATTACCAGTAGATTCAATTCTGTCCAAGGTAAAATATTATTAGTAGATTCTATTCCATCGTTACATTTCGTTACTGTATGATAATTTTAAAAAGCAAAAAATAAATCTTTCCACAAAACGATTTAAAAAAAGACTCTCTGCAAATTACATAAGGACTTCGTAGAACGGAATCAAATGGTGAACCTTCGTAAAGATCGCCGCATCCACCGGATCCACAGAACGGGACTAATGGGTGAACCTTAAAAAAGGTCACCACATCCGCCAATTCCATAGAACGGAACCAAAGGGTGAACCTTAGTAAATGTTGCCACATCCACCTATTCTGCTGAATAGAATGGAAGGATGAACCTTAGTAAAGGTTGCCGGATCCACTAGTTCCGCAAAACAGGACCAAAAGTTGAACTTTACTAAAGGTCACCGCATCCACCGATTTCATAGAATGAGACGAATTGGCAAACCTTAGTAAAGGTTTGTTACATTTGCTGGTTCTGCAAAACGAGACCGAAAGGGCAAACCTCAGTAAAAGTCGCCTCATCCACTAGTTTCGCAGAACATGACTGATAGGTGAACCTCAGTAAAGGTCCCTGCATCTACCGATTCCACGGAATGGGATAGAAGGGCGAACCTCAAAGTCGATGCATCCACCGATTCTATAGAACGGGACCAAGGGATGAACCTCATAAAGGTCACCACATCCGTCGGTTTCATAGAACAGGACCAAAGGGCAAACCTCAGCAAGGCTACTGTATCCATCGGTTCTGTAGAACAGAATTGAAGGGCGAACCTTAGTAAAGGTCGTTGCATCCACTGGTTTCGCAAAACGG
Organism: Pouteria campechiana; assembly: GCA_036873735.1. Classification (NCBI taxonomy): domain Eukaryota; kingdom Viridiplantae; phylum Streptophyta; class Magnoliopsida; order Ericales; family Sapotaceae; genus Pouteria; species Pouteria campechiana. The sequence goes on from JAYJMB010016041.1 coordinate 10,898, forward strand.
AACCGAAGAGCAAACCTCAATAAAGGTCACCGTATTCACCACTTCGTAGAATGGGATCGATAGGCGAACCTCAATAAAGGTTGCCGCATCAGCTGGTTCTGCAGAATGGAATCGAAAGATAAACCTTAGTAAAAATCGTTGCATCCCAAACCAAAAACATAAGATACCATAATCAAAATTTCTTCTCATCGAATCATTTAGAAACAACAAGATAAAAAGAAATAAGAAATAGAAATATATTTAGAAAATATATTCCAAATTATAGATCCTCCCCATTCGATAGATTATCATTTAAGTTTATACCGGGGAACTTCCTAGATACTTTTCTCTCACAAGAATCAAAAGACTGACTACAATATCAACCACATGCTGGAGTAACATCTCCTGACACTTGGGTTCCTCAACCAGCTGTTCTATGTGCTATTGATGGGCCTGAGAGAGCTCAACTATAGGCTTTGCCTTCACCTAGTTAACCTCATATTGTAGAGCCGCCTCCCTGCTTTCCAGCACAGTGACCTTCTATTGCAACATCTGCTCCCTCCCCACAGCCTCCACCTCTAATTAATCCAAGCGCTCCGCTTTGGATTCCGCAAGAGAGATAGCAGCTTCCCAGTCAGTCCACACCTGCAAAAGAGCAACTTCAACTTCATTAAGCTTGGACTCCATTGATGCACGCTATACCACTAGAGTGTCCTCATTGGCCTTAAGAGAGGAAACGATCTCCTCCAGTTCTTAGAAGCGACTCTTCTCCTCTTCCAACTCCGCCCTTATGGCCACAAATTTCATAATTGCGTGGTCCCGATCATTCTTAAAAGAATAGTTCCTTGTCTGCCACTCGTTCACCTCCTCTACCTCCTTTAGGCACTTAGTCCGGATCCGCAGTTCATTCCGAGCAAGACCCATCTGCTACATAATAATCCTCATTCAGTCAACGAAACTCTGTCTCTCGAGTGAATGCCGCACAACACCCAAAGCAAATTCCATAAGCATATCTTCCTAAGACATATCCAAATACCAGGAGCGATCTATTGGGCAAGTAAGTTTGGTAACGAATGTGGTGGTCAACCAATGATTCTCCAAAAGGGAAGTTATTGGTACTACCCCCCTTTAGGCTGCACTTACAGAAGTAAAAGGCCAGGAAGAGCTTTGGCTCATTAGAAGGTGCAGAATCATGGACAGGGGTGAGCCCACTCAAACCAGAAGCCTCACCATGGAACCATTGAGCAGACAAAGCCAAGCTAGGACCCACATATGGACATTTCATCACACAAGCTAATCGAACAGAGGAAAATAAGTCTACATTAAAGTCAAAACATAGAAATTGTAGAAGACAAAGAGAGAAAGGGAATAAGAATAGAAATGAAAAAGTGACACTCAGCAGCGAAAGCGGAAAAAGACGATCGAGAACCTATAGCAATCGCAAAGCTCAACCCTCAAACAATTGCTTCTATCTTCTATGTCATTGCAACATCGGCCTCCCCTGAATCTCCTCTATCTCGCTAGTAGCCACTTCCAGAAAGGTGCCTTCTAATGAAACGGGTACAAAGGAAGCAAGAGTAAAAGTAATAGGAGCTACTGGTACTAAGGAAGTGGGAGAGAAAGCAATAAGAGCCACTAATATAGATGCAGTGGGAGCGAAAGCAATAGGTGTCACTAGTATAAAAGGTGTAGGCGAATTAGAAGGTGGCAAGGAAATTGCCACTAAGATAGACGCTATATCAGCAGAAGAGGAAAGTGCACTAGAAACACTCATTGGAGTAGGACCAAAAGAAAAAGGAACTATAACTAAGGAAGAAGTAAAGACGGAAGAAGAAAAAACAGAAGTTGGGTAAACTACCCCCCATAAGGGCATGAAAATCCCCACCAAAATGCACACACTCTTCAAAATTCTACCCAATGCAGGAAGTTGGAGGTCAATCAGATTTGCCCAGAAGGTCAGACTCATCTAAGGAAGAGGAGGAAGGCGAAAGGCTACCTCCCAATGATAAAACAAAAGGGTCCGATCTAGGAGAACACACTAAATTGATTAGCTCTGGCTGAGAAGATGGCTTCCCCTTGCTCCTCTCCATGGGATGTGGAAGATACTAGTTCCTATTGACCAAATGGCTACACCCATTTCTTCTCAACGGGATCTAGAAGAGATCGATTCTGATCGAGAAGAGGGAGCTGATTGCTCCCTAGGGAATCCAGAGGAAGAGGAAGGGGGCGAAATAGAAAGAGGCGTTAGCCCTCCAACTCCAAGCAACTGACTTGATCCGTCATCGCCCAGATGGACTTACACCTCCTATAAAAAGAGCTGGTGCAACTGCAGGACCCTACACCCCCCGGATACGGTCATCGCTAAACCAAGGGATAAGATTATATTCTTTCTCTATAACAAACTTTAGGTCCAGGAACAAGGAAGGTAGGGTAGACAGAGAGGGAATAGGATCAGGAGCATCGACCTCCTCATCAGGAAGGCCGCATGGGTAGTCCGCTTGACAACAGTGTCTAACAAGGACAAAAAGAAATAAGGAAAAATGGAACAACATAAGGATTTGTCATTTTTAAAATGGATTAAATAATTTTTATTTTTATTAATTATTCTTAATTGATTACACTTATTATGTACATAAGAAAAATTATATGTTCACATCCTAGACCACAAGTGGTCTTAATAACCCTTGATTAAAAGAAAAAGTATAATGCATTTTAGAGACTCAAAAGATAAAACACACACTCACTCAGAATGAATGTGTGTTGTCTTTGGGATCGCCAGGCACATTACAATGACTTGATATTTAGGAGATCGCCTCAAGTCAATGAGCGAATAAGATGATATAGTTGTAGGCTGGGTTGCTAGACATGAGGTTAATCTAAAGAATGAGTTTTTTAATCTAATTGGTTTATCCTGGGTGGAATTAAGATCAAGTGATTTCTACTATTTAAACTATAAGAAATGCTAGAGACAGTAGATGGTTCATGACCCAATTGGTATATCCTAGAAGGACTCAGGATCTGGTGATCTCTATTATGTTTAGACCTGAAAGAAACCAAAAGAAAACATGTGACCTAGTTTTGATTCAGCTTTTTCTCATTGTCCATGAGAAGCTTAAAAAGAGTAAGTCACATTAACTAAAATTTAGTTAGCTTACTCTCATTGCCCATAAAAAGCTTAAGAAGAGTAGGGTAGGTTGACTAGGTTTGGCTGATATGAAGGATAATTTCCGCTAAGGTTTGACTCGGTGAGTAATGACTCAGTAACTCAGTCCTAGATATAAGCTTTTGAATGAGTTGGTAGAAGTCGTATGTGCTAAGGTTTGACTCAGTGAGTTATGACTCAGTGACTTAGTCCTAAATTTAGATTTTTGAATGATTTGGTGAGTATTGTTTGCTAAGGTTTGACTCGGTGACCCGATCCTAAACTTAGGCTTTTGAATAAATTAGAAAGTAGTATTTTTTAATATCCCATGAAAAATTAAAAGTGGGTGATCTCTGCCGTTTATACTGTAAGAGATCAAAAATTTAAGTTGCTTGAATTAAGCCTAATTACACTTTGAGTTAATTAAGCTTAATTATGATTAGTCTAATGATAATAATTTGTGTAAATGATAATTTTTAATTGATTTAAGACAATGTCATTAGTTTTCTAATTTATAGGGCATTTAGAGAGTAACTCTATCCTTATGGAGTTTAATTAGGGTTTAAATATGTTTTAATATACTTTAAATATTTAATCCAGCATTATCCTATTGTTCACCAATAATATAGGACCCACCATTACCACAACATGGGTGGGATTCATTATGTACTATGGTGGGTCATAGCAGAGTGCCTTTAGGCACTATAGAAATTACTAGTGGCCAAATGTCACTAGTGTCAAGGAAGGCACCTGCCTCTTCAAAACTCCTCAAACTCTTTCAAAAAATCTCTCCTCCTTTTCAAGGCTAAGAGAGGCCATTTTATAGGTTTTTAGCCTCTGGGGGCAATTTAAAAATTTTAAAAATATTCACTTATAGGAGTATTTTAGACATTTTGGAAAATTATACCTGGTTGCACCTGTAAGGGCATTTTGGAAAATTGGAGCCTAACTCCCACGTCTTGAGAGAGCTTTGACTCTCACGACTTAGGAAAGCCTTGACTCCCACGTCGTGGAAAGGGGCCTGACTCCCATATCCTAGAAAGGGGCCTGACTCCTATGTCCTAGGAGAGGCTTGACTCTCACGTACTAGAAAGGGGCTTAATTCCCACCTCCTAGGAGAGGCTTGACTCCCACATCTTGGGAAGGCTTGGCTCCCATGCCTTGGAACTGGCTTGACTCCCATGCCTTAGAAGTGGCTTGACTCTTATACCTTGAAAGTGACTTGACTCCCATGCCTTGGGAGAAGCTTAACTCCCACATCTTGGAAAGGGGTCTAACTCTCATGCCTTGGAAGGAGCGTAACTTCCACGCCTTAGAAGGAACTTGACTGTCATGCTAAGGGCATTTTTGAAAGTTTCATTTGCACCTTTGGCCAATCCAAATATTTTAATTAATTAAAATATTCTAAGTAATATGTATTGCTACAATATAATTAATTGCATGCATGTCCAATGTGGGTACCGTGCAATAAATTTGTAAAATAGATTTTATGATGCCACTTTTATATACCCCTGTATATTTTCAAAAATCTATTTACTTGGAGTTGGTTTATAAGCCTTATTACACACACATATGTATAAATAATAATTGTAACTTTGAAAAAATAATTTGGATAACTTTGATTCCGTCTATGCAGCCGAGAGATGGCCTTAGTATTGTAACTCATGACAGCATTAATCCTTCATCTGCTCAGCATGCCAGCTACTATCTTGACTGCATGCCACACTAGTAGGTTTGCTAGTTGCGTGGATAAGGCACTACAACGACTCCTCAACATGTCACCAAGCGTCATCTGCACAGGGAGGTTTCCGCACTTGTGCCAAGACGTTTGCCCACTATGTTGCATGGCATGTAATTTCCTATTGACCTGAACTAGTCTCATCTGGTGCTTATTGCTCTATTATATGCTTTCATCCATTTAGCTAGGGAAGAAGGCTAGTGTCTTGGCTTGCCATTGACGCAGCCGAATGCATCAACTCTCCCATTTTCGCGCCGTAACTCTCTGTCGTTCCTGCTTGCTGTTGACAACCACTAACCCCCTGATGGGCTTTAGCCAAGTTGGTCACAACCCCTCAATAAGAAGGTGAATGAAATGCCCAAAGGCCATCTGGCCATCTAAATCCATCAGAAAGAAATGACACCCATTGGTGTCTTGTTCTTGCCATCTAATACACCCATTCGCTCTTCGAGAGCTTCTTCAAGACATCGAAGAGGAGTTCGACTTCCAGCACTCAGGCGGGATTATAATATCGTGCTCGACGCTCTCCTCAACCTCTTTTACCCCTGCCATTCAGCCGCTGGACGGTTGATCTTCGCCGGCTATCTGATGTCCCATGACTCTTCACCGTGTCGGATTCTCTCTTATAATCGCCGAAAATATGTGAAACGAGGCCGCTATCATGCCTCCTTCCTCATTGTCGATGTTTCAGATTTGCTGCCGTCTGACCATTAGGTGTTCGATCTTCTCTAGTCATCAAGTCTTTGTCCCTTTTCCTACTCCGACGCGACCTCTGCTACGCCGGATTCTTGATCTCATTCGCTGAAAAATCCAAATGGGAGCCAAAAAACCCATTTGCCATTGCTATTTATGTTGGTTGCTGTTATCCCTTGCACTATCATCGTTGTTGCCTCTGTTTCTAGGAAGATTTCCCAAGTAGGTGCCTACTTCTCCCTATCGTCTTACTGTCTGCCAACGAATGTGAGCTACCACCACAGCTTCTTTATTGGCTAATTTCACGCTCGAGCCAAAGGAATTTCGTACGTTGGTCATGTCACTACTATTCCCATCTGATATAACCCCAACACATGTTGTGGTTGATCGTGGCGTGAGTGAAAGGTGGCTTAGGACAAGAGAAGTTGATCTCCATTTGGTGCTCGATCAAGAATAGAGTGATCATGTGCTGAGGCGCGACAGGCTTGCCCTAGATAGGAACCACGATGTCTGTTGTGGCATTAAATCCACCGTCCATCGAAGTTGCATGTTTGAGATCAAGATAGTGGTCGACGTCCCCAAACAGGTAGTCCATTACCTTGAGTTCCTGCATTTCCACGCCTACTGGTAGCCATCGTCCATCTAATTTTCCATGGCCTAACATAGTAGTCAGCGAAAGTAACAACGTCTACCAACAATGCACCTATGGCCATCAGCTTATACCTAATAACATATAGGCTATACCGCTCTAACTGAGAAAAGGTACTGGAAGGACAGACTGGATTGGTCATCCAAGCAGTTGGGAAAGGAAGTTCTCTACGGACCTTAAACCAGGCCTAATAACTTTTTCACTCATCGTTTGGATTTGCGGTTTGGGTTCGGGTGAACAACTTATGTCAAAGAGTATGAGGAAGAAGATAATAATAGTCTCTAGAATGGGGAGCCTTGCTCAAATTAAAAATGGTGAAAAATATGGCAAAAGTAAAAACAACAACTTCTCTAAGGTTATGAACCCAATGACAAAAGGACATAAAATAATGTTAACAATTCAGAACTAGTTGTCCTGGAGAGATGTTATAACTACTGAGAAGAATAGAAAGGAAATTGGTCTGATCTAAGCAAAATTTTGCACTATGAGGACCCAAAGAGATAGTGAAATAACCTTTCCGAGGATGCCATGGAAGAACAGTCGACTCTAAAAACTCCCAACTCATCCCTGTGGGTGAGGGATAAAGCCGGAATGCTGCAATAATAGTGTTGAAAAGACACTAATGAGAATTTTCTGCTATCATTAGTAGAATGAAAGAAACGATGAAATTGAGCTTGAAGGAAAAATGCTACTAGAGAAGGGAATAAGAAACGACATGACCAGAGGAAGAAGACAAGAAATGAAATCGCCTCCCTGTGGTGGCACCTTAAAAAAGACTCCCAATGAAACCATCTAGGGTTTCATGCAAAATTGAGAGACTTATAGCTTGATTCATCGTGAAAATTGGATACCAGCCGTTTTCACGTCAAGTCGCATTTAAAACCTCAACATATGGACGAAGGAGAGCAACTGACATGAGTAAAGTTGGTAATCGGTTGCCTGAACAGATCGCTTTACCGACTTCCATTCTACATCCAACTATTTGATCTCTTCATAAAGGAACTAGATCCGCTCAGCTAACCAAGAATTATTGCTTATACTTCCAAAATGACCTTCCTCGCATTGGACTAGTAAAGCAAGATCAACTTCTTTATACTGAGTTTGCTCAATGGGATTAGCTCTCCTCCCATGCTCGATCTAATTGATAGGGGTAACTTCTCTACCATTGGCTAAAGAGTTTACAAGATCCATGTCAAGCAGCCCCTTTTCGATGCGAGCAAACCAAAAAGAGACTCTCATTTATAGGGAGCAATGGGTTGAAGATGAAGCATTAGGAAGAGAATTTAAGGCACCACATAAATGTCCTCATTTAAATATGACGAATACCAAGAAACCTACTTAATGCACCGCATCTAGGAATAATGCTGCGGTCTAGAGAATATATTTGCGACAAAGTGTATTGCACATTTTTTCAAGGGGGACTGGTGTTAGGAATTCCCAACACAGGTACATAGTTTATTGGACTATTCCATGCCACGTATGATCCTCACTCAAATAGGACTCCTACCAAGCTACACTGGATAGTCCTATGTACACAAGACTACCGATAGTCATATTACGGAGCTCATCTCCTAGTAGAATTCTATATTCACCTTGCGTATAAACTACGCGCTCAGGCTACACACCCATGCTCAGTTATAAATATACCTAGGTATGTATTCAAAAATATAAACTCTTGCTACCATCCATTATCTCTACGAGAGCCTCTTTACTGATTTGAGTGTTGGAGTGTTCACACCGGGAACACCCTCAACATTCTCTTATTTATTTTTAATCTTGTAAGATTTCAGGTGAAATCTTCTCAAGAGCCACATTAGTATTCAATTTGGGGACAACTCAAATATTAAGTTATATTTGATGCTAGAATACTAAAATAATTGACAAGATTAGTTCAATTAGATGGGCCTTGAACAAGGATATGTCATTATGCCTGATATGTGAGTGGATCACATCTCTCACGTAGCATTTAAGTTCTTTGACTTGAAATATACTTTTTCACATATCAAGAATCACCTTAGCTTCGCATGCTAAAGATTCTTCCAAGGTGTGGTGATTATATGGTGGCGTGTCACATCAACGGTGTAGATTGTACAACACATCGTACAATATTAAAGTTTTGAAAAATTGATGTGACAATGAGAGGAAATGTAAATGTGTTTTATAATAATATAGGTATTTTGGAAATTATTTAGGGTATAAGGTACGTAGTGTACTTGTGCCGGGCAACCGTTTGTGTTCAAATTGCATAATTGATGAAAATACCAATGAAAATATATCATTTCTAAAAATAATAAAATGATATAAAATTTAAAGAAATAGCTAAAATGAAATAGATGTTAAAATGGTTGTAATAAAAAAAAATTCTTTTTCTTTTCTACAAAAATTAAAAAATGAATCCTTTTTAGATTTTAAGGTTTTGAGTTATTAGCGGCATTTTTTTTGGATTCGCACCATTTTTTAACAGACTCTAACGTTAGGGGCATTCATGCAAGATAAAATAAACCTCCAGAGTACACGTGCAAAACAAAATAAACTTCGAGGCACGTATGTAAAAAGCAAAGTTACATGACGATAGATATAATTTGGTCAAAACTTGGAGCACATATGCATATAACCACATTTTAGGCATCAAAGTAACTGTGATTTTAAGTGTTGGAGGTAAAGAGGTCTAATTCACATGGGTAAACTCTTTGAGGAACATCCTTTTGATTTTAGTTCACAAAGGATAATTGGATAAAATTCAATTTGATTAATATGCTTAAAATACTTGTTTAGTTAAAATTATAAATATCAAAAATTATAATTATTTGTTTAATTATAGTTATGCCATTTCATAACTATAATCAAACTTGCAAACTATTTTAAATATTTAATGGTACAAAAATACTCCTAATAATTACCCAGCTAATTGGAGTAATTAACCCATCTTTAAGTAACTTCATAAATCTCCCTTTTCCCCTCCAAGCTCATTTGTGATGTTAAAATCCAGCAACGTGAATTTCAAATTGGCGTCATATGGCCTCATAGGCTTTTGATTAAACGTAGAGCACATGTAAGCTGTGGCCATATGACGATCAACATCACACCCGTTAAGAATGGCTGAATTTTCTAATAACAGAATCGGATCTTTTGGGTGCACGTGAAAGTGATCCATGTCCCTGACCATAGACAACGTATCTGAAAACAAAATGCACAAAATAAAGTTTTAAGACAGGTTCAGATGGGGGCGGATTGCCCAAGATGGTTTTAAAATTAATTTTTGGTTTGTACCCAAAAATAAAAAATTATAACATCTATACTTTCAAAGCTAAAGTGGACCACATTGAATATAAAATTCATTGAGCATTGATCATGTTTTGCTTTATGTTGTTAAGGATATTAACAATTTGAAAACGAATATCAAAGACGAGTTGCCATTTAAATAGTAGAAATTTCATGGCCTAATGTCATCATTCAATGGAATTCTAGGCAATGCTTCAAAAACCGAACCAGACCAGCCAGTTAGACGTCGAAACCGTCCGGGTGAGGTGGTCATTAGTTTCCTTAGCAAACCATGTGAACTGTCCAAATCAACTCGTTTAACCAGTAAACCGGGCACCACCAGTGCGCCATTTTCTTTGTTAAAAAATATAAAAATAAAAAAAAATAAAATTTAAGAATTTCAATAAGTATAAAAGAGGAGGAATATTGAACTTTGAAGCTTTGAATGAAGCCAAGGTTTTAAATCCATTAAGGTTAGTAATTTCTTGTTACTACATTATTTTAATTATGTTATTTTAATTAATTTAATACATATGATCTTAGATGATTTATTATTCATTTTAGGTAAAATTTAAATACTTTTTATTTTTTAAAAAAATTAAATAAGTAAAAAACTTATTGCATTGTAATTATATCATATTGACGTCACTGGTTCAAACTTATTTCCTCCACTAGTTGAACTAGAACTGGATATTCAAAGGATTCAATCTATGGTCTTATTTTCTAAACATTGATTCCAGGCTTTGACCCAACTGTTTGATGGGGGTCTTTAGAGGGGCCTTATCAAAAAGTTGGATGCCTTATACAACTCGCTCACTTGCTGCAACCTATTTGGTGGTTTTCGCTCTTTTACTCAACTCCCTTTTTTCACATTTTAATTGTTATTTGACATCTTCACCGAGCATGAATCTGACAATCACTATCGGCAACACACTGCCCAGAAATTTACTATTACCAACCACGTTTAAAACATCTTAATATTTTATTTCCATTTAAACCATTTTGGTACGGCACTGTTATATCACCATAATTTCGATTTATTTTTCATGATTACGTAAAGGACATTCAGGTATGTTATCATTCGATTCATGATAAAGCCTTTTGAAGGAAAATTAAAATATAATTTTTTTTAAACATAGATGCTTGGATAAGCATATCTTTGAAATATCTCTTACAACAGCCTAATGACAATATAGAGATTTATGATGTGAAATATACATGTCATAATAAATCTATTTTTTCATCATTATATCTTTTTTATTTTAACTTTATTTATTTTATAAATGACATTATCTCTATAATTTTTTATTTTTTTTATTTCTTTTTCTCTAATCAAAGAGCACATTATTCTTGAAGAAATCGTTTCATCTTACGATTCAAGTATAGAAGAATTTGACTAGAAACTAATGTATTTTATGGAAGATAAAAGCTGACATGGAACTCTTGTTTGCCATCTATTTAAAAATTCTTTTGAAGTTATGATAGTATGATACGAAATGCCATACTTGAGACCTAATTAATTAGATTACGTATCTGAAAGACGTTTAAAATTCAGTTGCAAGAGTCTAAAGAAAAGGGTTTTCCCAACATGCCGGGCATGAATCTATCATTATTTATACGAACGACTAGTGGCACACCTACCTGCCCTGCCAAGATCGAAATTAATAAAAACTTGACAAATAGAAATTAAAGAATATAGAAACCAGCCTACGTCAAGATGAAATCAATGGAGAGCATTGTGTGAGTCATCCCAAGATGTTCTAAGATCCAAAAATAGTCTCTAAATCATTTTGCGTTTGAAACTCATCTCAATGTCCAGTCTGGTTTAGATGGTTAGGCACAGAACATCAGTTGCAAAAAGTGCGTATCTCCCACTCTTCTGGGCTTCCAAAGATATCGGTCCGAATGTAGATTGTGGAAGAAAGAAGAATCAACACCTCCTCTCACCCTAGCAGTCTTTTTATCTCCTCTCTTTATTTCATCAATTTGTTCAATAGAAAAGCCATTTTGGAATTCAGATTTGTATAAAGAGATTCCCTCAAAGCGCTGATTTTTAATAGAAACTAACACAACGTGCTCATTTATGCAGAGAATTGCAATTTCTGTTTACATAAATCTACAGTTATTTCATGTATATAATTTGGATGATCATGCTAATTAGTACATCCATTCAGCAAGTCCACAGTGGGGATGATCGGTAAGGTATGTTTGGGTGGAGTGTATTATGAAGCAAGATGATTAGAAAGGAAGTGTATTTAAAAAGTATAATAGGGACAATGTCAGTAATAAATGCTTTTTAACAAAAATAAGTGAACAAAAATAAGCAAAAATTTAGATAATGATAAAAAAACAAAGTTATTGTGAGAAAAAGGTGTAATAGAAATGATATCAATAATATATGCTTTTTAATAAAAATAAAAAATAATTAAAAATGTAAACAATAATAGAAAAAGTACATAGCTATTGTGGTAATTGAAAAAGAAATATAGAAGAGAGTGCATTGCTAATCTACTCTCTTCCTAATGCATCCAAATAAATTCTTTGAGAAGTTGATTCTTCTTTAAGGTCATAATGAATAGGCATTAGCATTCTCCCACCAATAACTTTGGTTGGCATTAGTTGACTTAAACTAGATTGGAATCCCTTGTTTCTCTTATAAAAAAGTAATATTGGGAAACTCGAGGGTTAACTATGCAAAATTCCCTTATTTTTTTATAAAAATTTTATCTATTTTTTTTTTATGTATTGCTCTTATTGTATCGCTTGCTTTTGCTTTACATTTTTATTATCGAAGCATTAGGTGAAAAATGAAAAGAAAAGTTTGCTATGAAGAAATCATGTTAGCAAAGTAATAAATAAAGATGGAATAAACAAAATGTTTTGAGAAAAAGTAAAATTAATAATGATTTATATGCATCAAGTAAGGTAGGCCTTGTAGTCAACATGATAGCCCATGAAATATATGTGCTATGGCTTAAATATACTGCCGCATTTTTTGAATTAGACTTTTCAAAATCCAAAGGTCTGTAGATGATGGAGATGCTACAACTAAGCTTTCTGCCAAGGTAATAAAGCAATTGCCAACTTGATTTTTCTTCCCACCCAACTTTGTGTAGAGTCGTATTGAGCCCAATTCCTTTATCATTGGTGGTCCCAGCGTAGCTATACACATTGACTAAAATAGAGAAATGGTGTGCGTGAGGTCATCTTCATAACTGCACTTCCCCATGAATGTGATGGCACGGCACTACGGCTGGCCGAAAAGGCACCTGCTATGCCTGGGTGCACGGCCCTGCCTTTCTATTTTGAAGAAGCCATTCTAACATTCATCTCATGCCATTCACGTGTATAATTGCAATATAAATCATTTATGAGAAACAACTCAACCACATAATCAGGGCAAAAAAGAAAAGAAAAAGTAAATTCTCGTTGAAAAAATTCCATGGTAAATGATAACTTCAACCGACCAAAGGCCACGTTTAGGTTCTGAACTTCTGATAGCTAATTCAACCTAATTCTAACATACTTCTGATTTGACGAGCAGAGCGTTGAAAGTTGCATGATGTGACACTTGTTTGGTACGGCTCACAACTTGCTGGGGAAGATAACTTTTAGAATTATCACTAAAATTTTTAGAATTATAATTAAATATTTAATGATAACAATCATGGCTAGCATAAAAGCACATTTTATTAAAAAAAGAAATCAGCCAAATTAATTTCATAAAAAAATATTTCTATATTTTAAATCCTCACAAGCATGTATACTAGCCTGCAAGTGCCCTCAAATGATTGGATCTACAGCCATCTAAGAGTCAGGCTATCTCAATGTTAATTAGCAAAGGTTAAATTAGATAGAAAATAATAATTAAAAATATAAATAATAATAAAAATATTATGAAAGACATATATATATATATCAAATCAATTATTGAAAAATAATTTTTTTAAAAAATACTTTTTAATCTTTTCCAATCCACATTTATAATCAATTAATAAATGAATGTGAAATCAACCATCGTATTTAGAAGTCGGCATGCTCATGCTAAAATCCTATCATAAACTAACCGATAATAAAATACGACTATAGTAGACAACTAAAATGGCTCACTTTTTTGCTTGTGTATGATCCTAATTCACATGAATTTTAACTTTTGCTGCCTGGTGAGTGCAGTAAATGCTATGCAATGGGAACATGATATCAAAAGACGTAAAAAAAAATTATAAACAATTTTTTATTTACTGGCAACCGACCCTTGGAAGTGTTAAAAAGGTGGCTGTGGCGTCAGAATCAACAAGCAGGGGCAGCTATTATACAGCTAGCATTTTGTTAAACAGCTCATGTTAAGCGGGCGATCAATGTAAGGTAGCGATGGAAGATTTCGCACTTCATTACGATCTTTCATTGCTATAGCTGCCTTAGATTGGGGTGTTAGCCCTTAGAGAATCTGACAAATCCTTTCTACTTTTTAAACGCGAAGAGAATCCAGACCCGGATCTTGCTTAAAAGTAATCGTTAATTCTCTAATAGGTGTTACACGTACATTCAGAGGCTTTACAAGTAGAGAATGCCGTTTGCAGGTTGGACCCCATGATAAGATTCCAACCCTTTTGGGGAGAGACTTGGACTGAAACAATCAGGCAGCTGTGACATCCTAAAAAGGCTTAGTGCGGCAGGTTGTACCTCAAACAAGCTCTAGACACCATGCAACACCAGGGCAACGCGCCATGTTTATCCACACAACTTAATTTTTTATGTCCATATTCAGCAGACTTACCGGCTATCGCCCACAACACTGGATCTTCCATCAGTAGTAAATTTAATCCAGCATTTCTCTTGTCTTGTAACTTAAAAGTTAGTTACAAGGCAAATGCCAAGCTTTAATATTGTTCCTTCAATACCCAGCTATGCATCCATGACTTAAGTAGAAGTTCTTTTAACTTATTATTAAATTCGGTCATATCAATTGCAAAAGGGAAACGTGAGCGTTGATGCACATCAACCGACCACTCGGTGGACTTTTATGGTGGACCAGACAGGTAATTCTGCCCACGAGGCTATTGGGTCGTCCGGCTACAAAGGCACTTTAATTCTCTACGACTCTTCTTAATCCTTACTGAATTCAATGCACCCAAGTTGTTCAACTAAGTGGCATAATGACAGGGTTCTCAACACTCGAAAGGTGTGCAAGAAATTGGTCTAATCGGTCCACCTACTTATTTTGGTAGTTGGCAGCAAATGGCCGTCCATTCCACGTCTTCTTCGCCGTGGAAGAGCTAATGTTGCCTTGCTATTACCCTTCTCCTATAATTTTCAAATGGCACGTGGTTCCCGTGTTGCTTTCTTAAGATGAATCTATAAATAATTACATTTCTATGTATCCCATGCATATGTAACACGCCAACATCCACATACCTTGTTATATTCATCTCTACACCCACATCCAGTGTACATACATTCTCAAACTTCATCAACATTTATTTCATATATCTATTATACATCATTCCATGCCATTAATCGTGTATGTGATGCATGCTTAAATCATCATTGCATCATCGTCTTTCTGTAGTTCAGTGCATGTTTTCACTTGTTTATTCACCATCCCCAGTACAACGCTCCCAGTCTATAGGTTCAGAACTTTCCAGCCAGATAAAGAGATTAGCCTAATTAATTACCACGGTGACGCTGTCATAAACATATTAATTCATCATCATCACTCAGCTTATAAACATGTTGGAGATATGACATTGTCATTGTCGGATCTATATTTTATTGCTCTTCGTTTGAGTTATCATTTTTCCCAAACTATTAAGGATGGTATTGTCTTATTGATTTTAATTTTAATGACTTATTTTATATATATGTAAAGGGGGTTTTAGCCCAGGTCTATGCAAGAAAAACAGGTTTTTTTAGCCCCCAAAAAGCTCATCGGCAAGGAAACATTTCATTGCACAAATAATAAACCATTTGTAACAAAATTCAAACTTCGTCGCCTATTGGTAGAATTCCTTTTCACGTACATTCGTAATGAAAATTTCCCATTGTAAATAATTTTTTTATCAATGAAATGGAATATTTTCACCTTAGTTATGATGAAAAATGCTTGCTTTGGGACCCCACAAGAAATCAT
>JAYJMB010016041.1:38027-49490 GCA_036873735.1 Pouteria campechiana
TATGCATTGTCATTCTTAGTTTTGTAGTTCATTTAAGTCTTCAAACTTCAAATGACACGAATTTTTGCATCTTACCTAAACAGGTGATGATAAACATGATAAATAAATTTAATTCAGCATACACATCATCACCTTCCAAAATAGACCATTTGCCGGACAATTTGGATGGTAACATTACCACCCCTTTTCTAAAAGGGTGGCTGATGGCTAATGTGAAAAATGCATGTAGAATAGGAGTCATGACGTAGGCATGGCTTTTTCTAGCATTGGCACGCATCCTATCAGTTAAGACAATCTAGCAGCCACGATTAATGCACCAGCCCGGCACGATAACTGCATGCAACACGTTTTATCTTCCCGGCACAGGTGGTCCATGTTCTTTAAGACTTTAATGCCTTGCAACCAGAAAATCTTCGATAAAGTAAGCAAGCATGGCGTGAAGGGCTTGACAAGGAAAGCACAGCTTTTGAGACCCTGAGGACCAGTCGTCGAACCGGTCATGCTTCTGGTTCACGGCACAACCGGTTCAAACATATAAACCAATTTTTTTAATTATAAAAAATAATATAATATGATTTTGAAAAAATTCTAAACCACAAATATTAATCTAAACATATAGATCTTTTGTTATAATAAGATTTGAATGTAATCTATCTTTTTATTCTATTAAAATTAAAAAAATCAACTATTGGATTGGACTAGGCTGAGCGGTTTGCAATCAAACTATTTCAAAAGACCGAAATGGTCGGTCTAGTTCTTATAACACTATTAAGAATATTATTGAAAAGAAAGTAAATAAAGATTAAAAAAATTTAGATGACTCATAGATAATAATTGAAAATATATGTCATGTAAGATTGTTGGATAGTTAAAATGCAACATTACACTAAAGGGGATAGAAAAGGCACTATTCTTTTATCCCTTTTCAAACAAATCCAAACACGCCCTACAATGGATTTTTGTCGTATAATTAATAAACCTAAAAATCTATTCCTTAATATCTTGAAAAAGCAAATAATGGATTAGAGATATAATAAATTAATATATTATTATTTTCAAAATTCACTCCGCACAAAATATTCCATTAAGATTAAATCAAATTAATTCGGAGGTATTTTTCAGTTTCTATAGTTTAGGAGGCTAATCAAAGCTGTTAAATAAAAATGAAAATGTAATTATTACTTAAAATGGAATGACTTGGCGTGTTGATTTAGCACTTATACCGTCATCCGGTTAGCATCTTAAGAAAAATAATATTGTATTTTAGGGCTTTATTCATTTAAGTAATTCAAAACATTGATCAATATTTCCGAATTTTTGTAAATAGATTATGAATAAATATAAAAAGAATCTAAATAGTTTTCTTTTCACTACAGAGCATATGGGGCCCGCTTCTATGATTAGGACAGTCGTGCAGAGCAAGATGGTTCCCGCTACCAGGCTTGACACGGCCCCATTCAGGCTGGGAACTATAATTGGGCTTGGCCCATCTCGAATGATCACATCCTCTGTCACTGCCTCGAGATATCAGTTGGTCACGGCTCTCATGTTGGTTTTATTTTAAAATTTAAATAAATTTTGAAAATAAGTATTTTAATAATGTTAATTATAACTTTTTCCAAAAATGAAATATGCATGTTTTGCAATGGCAACTATATATGGATCATGATCCGTGGGGCCTTCGTATTTTCAGCCAAGCATTGCTGGCGGTGGGAGAGGTTGCCAGCCATTGGTGTTTGGTCTGAGCAGCTGGTAGCCTTGCCCAACCTTGTCGCACTTCCCACATCTTGCTGCAAATCCATACGCCGGCCCCACGCCACATGCAATGCACCTCCCAACTCTTGGCTCGCGCGAGCCGTCGAGTAAGACCATTAACTTCCGTTACATGTTTATTTCAGTTTTGCGACATGATGCGACGCCCGCACGTGAGATACTAAAAAGACGTCTCAATGCGTTGTCTGCCATGTAAGAGCAATGCAACAGAAGCTAGTTTTGCCTTCATTCTCACGCATTGATCCAGCCAAATTGCATGCTGGCCCCACCTCACCAGATTCGCGCGCGTGTCACGTGAGCGGCCTCTGTAATCCGGAGAACGAGGCTTGCAGAAAGACAGGGCATGCAAGCGGCTGGGCCCGCATTCCATCCGGATGGGATACCCTAGGCAGTGAAAGGGGTGCCAATCGGGTCAATCCTAACTGTTACTGTTTGTAAAAACTCTAATCCAATCCTATTTATAAATTTATCAGGTTGAGTTCAACAACACAATCTTAACCTAAACTTCTAAATTTCAGTCTTAGTCGAGTCGCAGTCACATTAATCTAAGGATCCATTTGGATGAAGTGTACTACGAACATATCAACTATATACCAGGTGATGAAACCATCAATAGAAGCTTTTTAATAAAAAACTATTAAAAATATATGTATTGATAAAAAAAAAAAGTAAAATTATTGTAGTAGTTAAGATAGTACATAATTTAAAAACTAATATAAAAAAGGGCGTATTACTAATTTATGATGGGGAATCTCCTCGAAGACAAGCACGTGACATTGTACAGAGACTCTTCAAATCAAAGCTAATTTATGATGGGGTCTTGCTATGGTCCAACAGTGGTCCACTTCACGGTCTAAAATTTCATATAGTCAAATGTCGAACGCTCAGTTAGCGAGATCTGAACTGCTAATTGATTTAATTAAGGCTAATTCCACTGATTCTAACTTGGGTAACTCCTTTTGAGTGAACAATCAAACATATAACAATCCTTGGGCTGTTTGACTGGGGAGAGGAAATGGAAAGTAAAATACAGGGATAATGTAAAATTAATAAATTTAAAATAAACGTAGGATAATAATTAAAAATACAGGGCAATCATGGGAAAAAGTAGCATCGCTGCGGTGGATACATGTCAAATCTACTTTGAAAATTTTAGAAAAAGGTTGTTTTCTTTCCCCAGCTGAGGAAAAGGATGGAGTGATTTTTTTTTATTTATTCCTTATCTTATGTTTGTCCGAAGTTTTAAAATAATTTAAAATCCAGATTGTGCTGATTTCAATCCAGATTGTGCTGATTTCAAAATTCGAAAGTCAATAAGACCCATTTATTGTTTTCTGACATTCAGTTGCTGTACTAACTTTAGGTTTAATGCTCACACTCAGTGACTGAGGGCAAAATGTCATAATTCAAGCCCTCATGGTCCATTGTAATTACTTTTCACAAATAGCATGGTCCAGTTGAGACATTTGTTAGCCTCATCTGTCAAGACGAACACCAAGAGGCTGTGCTCATGAATTTAACGGGTGGCTTAGATTGAAGTGGAACTACTAAAAGAGATTAATTGTATATTGTTGTCCAATTAATGAAGACCAGTGCGAATATAAAACCGCAAGTTATGATATAAAAAAATACGATTATTAAAAAACTACTAAAAGAGATTAATTGCATATTGTTGTCCAATTAATGAAGACCAGTGCGAATATAAAACCGTAAGTTATGATATAAAAAAAAAAGACTATTAAAAATTGGTAAACCGTAAGTTTGAGGTTTTTAGAGGTAAATGTTGTTAGAAGTAGGTAAGAGTTTTGCCAAACTACGGGAAGATATAGCAACTAATCATAATAGCTGCTGAATTTGCGTTTTGAGGATTCATAAAAGAAAGTGAAAGAAACTGTTGACCATTTTTCGCTTTTTTTCATTTTTATTTTTTTTACGACAGTGTGAAGTCATTGAAGTGTGAACTCCACTCTCCTGTTCCCATTGTTTCGAAACGTCTCTGGCTGTCACGGAACAGCCTAATTTCGGGCCATGCCATCTGCATGATCAGGCTCACGCGGCATGCGTGCCTTGCGATTTTGCATTCTCCTATGGTATCCACTACGGGTGGAAATTAGGTCAGCCCTAACTCATTTTCTAAAATCTCTAATTCAGCCGTATCTCTAATCCAAAATATAAAGCTCCAACTAAATCATAAAAAAATCAAATTGGTTTAGATTAACAATTATGATTTATTCTAATTAAAAATCTTAATAGATTTTACATCATTTTCATCAATTTTATAATATAGAATCAAATTTTTAGGTAAAATGTTGTTATCATCAGTATAAATATATGGATGCATGCATGTATTAATCGGGTTGGCCCCCAACCGACATTTGTGGTGGCCAAAGCAAACCTGGCGTTCTTTGAAGGTACAGATATAAATTATATCCGTGCAGCAGTCCAAGTTGAAGTTTTGGTCAGGTCGATTTTTACCTAAGGTCAAAAACATCAGACCTTGGTGTGTGGGCCATTAAAGCCGGTCCGTGCCACTATCCTATACAGACCTGCAAAAGTTACACCGGCAAGAAAATGATACTCCCAAGACTCACGTGATATGATAATTTGCCAGTCGATCAACTGATTAAATATTAAAAATCATTTATTAATTATTAGAAAGTAAGAGATGAAAAGAACCTAATGATTTTATTAGTTTCTATTGCATAGATGATACTCTTGTGGGCTTGGACCTTTAACTAGCCCAAGGCTGAGACCAGGCTTCTGGGTAGTAGTTGAGCTTGGCAGGCAGGTATGAAGAATGGATGGTACGATGGCGGTTATCAACAGTACAGCTCCAAAGTTTACACGGAGAGTATTTCATGCTACAGGAGAATGTGTTTATTAAAAGTTTCTTTGGTTAGAATGGGGAAACAGTTCATGCTTTGCCCATTGATAAATTTGGACACCCTAGTCCTCAACTCTAGGTCAAATTGAAAATCTTGGTGCAATATGAGGTTCAATCCCATCCAAAATTGAAATTAGGCACTAGTTGGTTCAATCGTGCAGTTTTACAATTGAGCAACTTTTGAGTCTTGTCATTGGCTTTAGGGCATGTGTAGCCTTGCGATGAAAACTGCAGAGGTTTCATTTTGGAGCTTCTGCCAAACTGCACTTTTTTAGCTTTTAAAGGTGATATGAAGCGCTTTTGAAACATCTGTCAAACATTCAAAAAAACCTGTGGAAGCACTTTTGAGGGCTTGAAAGCACTTTCATGCTATGTAAATGTAGGGCCAAAGGCCCTTAGTTGGCAATCGAAAAAGCCCATCGAAGATTTAGCTTACATGGAACTCAATCATGGACAGCTAGTCAAAAGTCCTGAATGCAAAGAAATCCGAAATCGAAGTTAGCAGTGAAGATTTATCCTAATAGATTTTACATATTGGATTACTAAAATGTCTTCTCATAGAGCTAGGGTCCTAATATTCATCTTCTTACCTCTCTCTTTTTTTACTAGTGATCTTTGTACTTTTCCTATTGCCTTTGCCAGCTTAGACAATGGAGTGGAATCCCTCCAATTCAAAATGCCAATTAAGGGGGTGACCTTTAACATGGAAAGAAAACCATTTCCATATAAAACTCATCTACCTAGGCTTGATTTAAAATATATTTTATTTAATAATTTTATTTTTTATTATTACTTATATTTTAACTCATTTTTAACATGTCCATTTTAACTTTGTTTATTT
The DNA here is from genome assembly GCA_036873735.1 of Pouteria campechiana. Lineage (NCBI taxonomy): Eukaryota > Viridiplantae > Streptophyta > Magnoliopsida > Ericales > Sapotaceae > Pouteria > Pouteria campechiana. The sequence goes on from JAYJMB010016041.1 coordinate 43,526, forward strand.
TATGACTGATATTATCTTTATATTGTTGATATCATTTCTTTTCCATTCCACTTTTTGTTTATTTCCTTTCCATGCCGCCAAACAAGTCATAGGCTTATTCAAACCGAGCTATTAAACCAAATCAACTTAACGTGTAATTTAATTTTAGAACACAAATATTTGTCAAACATTAGCGATATAGATTATTTTTCATATTTATTTTATATCAATTTCGTCATTTTATTTTACACTATAAGTCTTCTTGATAAAAAATAAATACTTTATTTTGTAATGAAATGTTAGTTGTAGACCATATTTGACATTAATTCCTAGAGCCTTGGAAAATCCCTATAAGCAGGTGCATATATAGGATGCCATTAGCTTCTGCAAGTTATTTGCAAGAGCATGTATTAAAAAATGAATAAGATTGAACAAGACAGTTCTTAGGAAATAATGGGTATAAAATGGGCATAATAACAAGCCTTGATACATCTAGAAATACGTATAAAAATGTAATAACTAGTGACAAAATAATTAATGTAAATTATCCTTTTGTGATGATGTGGCAAAAGTTAAATTTTTGACTGTTGACATGTTAACTATAGAAATTAAAATTTAAAAGATTTAATTATTATTTAAATCTAAGCAACCTGTGTATCTTAGATGGTCAGAACCACGATCAATAAGAGTAGAGGTCAAGGGTTTGAGTTTAGAATCGTGAGAATTAGGTTAAAATTAATTTTTGCTTCTCACTTTTGATGTAGGGCCCACAAAAAGTATAAGCCTTATCCTTATCAAGTGGTGGTGGGTAATTATAATACGGAAAGAGAAAATCTCTGTTAACTTCTGTAAAGGGAGTTTTACTTTTAAAACAGAAGAATTTTAAAACCATAAAAAGACTTTTTGTTACGGAAGAGATTAGAAAGGAGAAAGGAGAAAGAAGAAAATAGTTGCAGTTTGATCTTTAAATCAGTAAGTAGAAAGTATTTTTATACTATTTAAATTCTATAAAAATAAATGCACAAAGAATGAATGCACGAACTAGATCCATGGTTTGATGCATTAGAGTATGTATGCATTGATTAGAATTTGAATTTATGCATAGATTTATTTGGGAATGCATTCATTAGATTTCTATGGGAGTTTGTATGCATGAGTTAGATAAAAAAAAATTATGCTTTAGATTTACAGACCTCATATATGATTAGAATGCATGTATTAACGTTTCGTCAGATTTTTTGATTTTAAACACATACATGCTATTCAATTAATGCTAGAATAGGTTTTGCATTGTATTTTATACAATATGGTAGACCGTTTTCATGCTGATGTGTTAATACAATGTTGGAATTTTTCACACACTGTTAAATGGCATGAATACATGAGAATAGTTGGGATGCATTAGAAGTGGTTTGAATGCACCTATGCTTCACACAGATCGATCACATTGGTTGTGTGATTTATAGATTATTATGGGCACATAAATCCTTGTCATTTCAAAATTATGCATTAGATTTATAGTTTTATGCATGCTTTTTTTATCAGAAACATTGAGTAGTGTTGTTGTACTTAGATTAAGATAACCTTAAAGTTAGATAGATTATTACTAAGAATGAATGGTCCAATGTGACGAGATTTTGTTGGCGATTAGAAGTATTAATTATAATGGACTTTATAGATTTTTAGCACATAACATTGGCCATCAGAGGAATTAAAATTCCAAAAATTTCAGAGAATTAAAAACTCCAGAAAAGTCATATTTCTAATGAAATCTGGATGGAAGAAATCAGGTGGGACGTTGTCCCACTGTCACTGGCCAAAAAATAAAAAAGCCCTCGCCCCTACCCTTTTTTCCCTTTGACTAGCGAATGGGAAGACGGTTGGGCCGGCCAAGCCTGGCCCAGTGCATCTCTGCCCGCCCGTTCCAGCTAGTAGGCTTGGAACTAGGCCAGAAGCCTGGCACCAGACAAGCCCACGCCAGATCCAGCCCAGTGCTAACCCAGCCCAGCACTAGAGCCCAAACAACAACAGCTCAGGCAGTCCGCCACCGACAGCGATAGCTGACCGAACGGCTGTCGCTTTTTTCTCTTATTTTAGGACCTCTCGATCTCCATTTTGGACTATTAGATAGTCATTTTTAATATTTTTGGACTTTTTGGACGCATTGAATAGCTCAAGTTTTTCAAATTATGGTCAAATCTTAAAGTTTTATAAAATCATAATCAAGGGTTGAGATTTTATTTTCCTAGATTTGAGGTTATGGTCCACCAAGCTGGTTAGATGATTATTAGAGATAACTACCTAATAGATAATAGATTAAATAGGGTTAAAAGATTAATATATTAAAAGAAATATAAAATTTAGTACTTGTATAGATATTAATTAACACATGTACTAAGATTTTAATTTCTGCTTACTTAGTTTTGTACTTACCCCTTTTGTTTCATTTTACAGATGGTCCATCTCAAGAAAAGTAAAGCTTTTGATGAAAGATTGTTGAATTTAGAGACATTCAATTATTTATTTTTAATTAAATTTATATAAGATGTATTGGATAAATGTTCTATTACAGACATGTTCAGAAATTTCTTTTTATTAGATGTAATAGACTTATTTATAAATTTTATAATTGCATTCCTTTTTTCTTTCATTAGTTATCTGCTAGTGCTTTATTGTGATGCATTAATCATTCAAGTATAGTAGATTTTGGAAAAACTCATCATACTGCCAACGTGGTATTATCATCCTGAGGTGGGTTGTCATAGTTGGTATCAGAGTTGGTTTTGAAACTAATATGACTTGAGATAAGATGTTCGAATATAAACTATAGCAAATCATTATGATGAGCATTTTGGACTAGAAGAATAAGCCTAAGTGGGCAAAATCGTGTGGGCTTTACATGATAGCGAAATCTGGTGGGCCAAAAGCGGATAATACTCTACATTGGCTAGAATTATAGTGTTAAAAAAATAATAGAATTTAGCAAAACTATCCTTGGTACACGTACGTGGGATTCAAACCTCTTAAAAATTAAATAATAATTACGCGTTATTTATTCTCTAATTTACTCAAGCGATAAGCCATGCGATCAGCCATGCGCATGCTAGCGACCTGCCGCAAAGACCGCTGTAGTAACGTCCATGTAGTTTTGCGCCTTTATCGTTGTTCCGTGACTTCTAGAGAGTAGAGAATTCCCTGGTACTCGGGCAGCCTACGAAGTTTGGAGCGCAGGCACTGATTATATTACAGATCAAAAAATCGTAACGGGGACGAAATGGATAAAATATTTTTAAATTTTCTTAAATTTGTAATCCTTAAACTAAATTCAACCACAGATCTAGTAAAATAGAGTATATTGGTTTACTTAATCAATTCCCTTAAATTATTCCATTTGTCCAGGTAAATTAAATGATTGTTAATCCACTGTATATTTAATTTTCACCATTCGTCACACATATTCATATCCACGTAAAAAATATATATATATAAAATTATGACTTCTGATAATTATGGAATAATTCCTTGGTAAAATCGAGGTGCATGTGTAGCATCCATCAGATCAGCCGGTGGAACATCCAAATTTTTCTTCCTTATCCCGAATCGCATTTGGACCCACGTGTCGGCTAGGCGTACTCCAGTAACCATAGCTTCCCACGCGGAAAGCCACGCGTTGCAACGAGAAACCCACCTTCTTTCTTATTTAAACCGTCCGTGAGTCGCTTTCTTCGCTTGTGAAGGTCGTAGGTTCTGGTCTCTGGATTTCTGAGGTGTAAGATTCAAGCTCTGGTAGTACGAATTCGGGTGGAAGAGAGGAAGTGAACAATGCAGGCGGGGAAGAACGCAGCAGCTTCCGTGAAGGAAAAGACGAGCAATGTAGGCGCATCGGCCAAGGCTGGCATGGAGAAGACAAAGGCAACTCTCCAAGGACAGGTTGGTTTCGCTGCTTCTGCTGGTCAGCGGTTGGACTTGTAATTAAAAGTTAGTTCGCCCCTCGAGTTATGCCTTTGGTTGTAATTTTCTATGTTTTGATATGCAGGCAGAGAAGATGACAGCAGCCGACCCGGTGCAGAAGCAGATGGCGGAGGAAAGGAAGGAAGAGAGGAAAAACCGAGCGGAGCTGGAAAAGCTGGAGGCTCGAGAGCTGAACGCGGCTGAAAAGGAGGAGGCATCACGCTCTCATCAGGCGGGCGTTCGCAAATCGACGCAGCCCCACGAGCAAGCGACGAGCGGTGTTGTCAGCTCCCACCCTATAACGGGGCCGGGGCCGGGGACGGGCACTGGGACGGGCACCACTACTGCCCGTAACCCTTAATTCGGGCGTAGATGGATGTCTTTCTATGAATGGCTGCGTCTGTTGTGGTAGTACGATGTCTGTGTTTTACGTTTGTGTTTGTTACATGCGTTTCCATGGTCAGAAGCGTTGGGGAGGTGGAGGAGGCTTAAGTTGTGACTACTTGTGCTGGGGTTTCAAGCAGTTGTATTAGTTTGCAGCAACCTTTGATTAATGCTTTATGGTATTTGAATAATGCGATATTCCTTATGTTTGCTCAAAATATAAAAAGGAGAAGAACCACCTTTTCTGGTGTGATGTTGGCTGCGTGATTAGTTCCTTGTCTAGGTGCTGCTCTGATTTGTTCGTTGCCTGGGACCGGTAGTTGTGAAAATGGTCTACAAAAAAGTGAATTTCCTATTGTGTGTTATGTCTCTGATCCTTTTTATGCGGTGATGTCGTTGGCTACTAATTCGTAAGCTGTCTGGGACCAGTTAAGAGGAAATAATCCATAAAAGAATTAAAAAGATAAGAATGTGTTAATTACTTATTTGACGACTCAATTCAAAAAAGTATATTTCTTCACAGTTATTTGTTAATATATATCTTATTACGTGAATATCTGATTGAAATGAAAGAATATAAATCAGGCCGCTAGAGAGCCCGGCCGTTGTCGTATCCTGCTGGTAGTTTGTTCTTGTTTCACATCAGAAGAATTATCCTAGCACTAGCTACCTTGACCGACGGTTACCGTGGCAAAAATTAAATGAAACGACTAGAATGTGTATATAATTTCAAGAGGCTACAATTCTCACCCAATTCTCCAATTGGTAATAGCGGAAATGTGAAAAAAAAAATCATCATTTTAAATTCTTGATGTCTTAATTATTTAACAATTTTATTTTTTAGTTATTATTATTTATTTTTATTTTTTTAATTTATTTTTTAATTATTATCTTTTTATCACATCACCTCGGATAGCTTTTTTCACCTCCTTTTCTCCTTAAAAATAGGCCATAAAGATTATTGTGGTTTTTTCACCTCTTTTCTCCTTAAAAAGGGGCAAAATTGGGCCATAAAAATCATTGATCCGCTACCTATGTCGCAGTTCGTCACAAAAAAACGCTTATATTCGTTAAAATTATATATATTAAAGTGCATTCCTGACAATTACACAGCACGCGCCAAGCGATACTTGATTGCATGTGCATGCTCCATGCCGAAAGCTCGAGCATTAAAGCTTTTCTTCCTCATCGCAAGTCGACTGCTCGTACACGTCCAAACACACGTGTCTGCCAAAGAGCCTCGAGTCCCCACAGCTTCCGACGTGGAAACCGACGCGTTGCAACAACAGCCACCTCCATGCATGCTGCTGTTTCAGTTTCTGTTGTCAATGTGTAAATAAATCACGGAGGGAAATGGATCTCAAAATACGTTATTAATAATAAAAGCATATATATATATATATATATCTACAGGATAATAATGAAATCAAACAGATCAAAGAAAGCAAACTTGAACCACAACTTTTCAGACATAAGCTTCTAAAGTGCAGCAAATTTCTTCGGTGGTACGAATTCGGTTGGTAGACAGAGTGAAAGATGGAGACAGGGAAGAAGGCAGCAGCCTCCGAGAAGGATACGGCGAGTAACATAGCTGCGGCGGCCAAGGCCGGCATGGAAAAGACCAAGGCAACCCTCGTGGAAAAGGTTGGTT